>JAQBSW010012729.1:0-15929 GCA_029291075.1 Eudiplozoon nipponicum
GTTAGTATATAACTGACAATTGTGCAGTGTAGTGTGCGCCAGGATGGCTCAGTGGTTAGAGCACCAGATTCCGAAGCAGACGTGCCCAGGTTCGTATCCTGTCCGCGGCAAATTCTGGCCAGTACTTGATGAGTTTCAAATAAGGACGAAACCGGTCTACTGGATGAATTGCCTTTTCTACACTATACAATTCTTAGTTTATACTGACATATGTAAATAATTAATGGGTCAGGTGTTTATATCAAGACCGCAACCTTGATTATAATAATTGTTATCACCACCCGCGTAACCAATGTTCGTTTAATTAAATAAATTTTCATTTCATTACCACTTCCCCTTGCAGTGTGGTGCCTGTTCAGTAATGACGGACTTTGGATGGTTAGTTGGAACTTTAGGTCTAAATAGATGCCATTTGAGCTCCACCTAAAGGAAAAATAGACTAACCAAGTTACATTAGTTAGTATATGACTGAAAATTGTGTGTAGTGTGCGGTAGTGTGGCTCAATGGTTAGAGCACCAGATTCCGAAGCAGACGTGCCCAGGTTGGAGCCCTGTCCTAGGCAAATTGTGAACAGTATGTGATGAGTTACCAATAAGGACGAAGCCGGTCTATTTGATGAATAGACTTTTACTCACTATACATTACTTAGTTAAACTGACAAATGTATGTACTTAATGGGCCAGGTGTTTATATCAAGATCGCAACCTTGATTAAAAGTAATTGTTATCACCGCTCGCGAAACCAATGTTCGTTTAATTATATAAATGTTCATTTCCTTCGTATTTCCCAAAGTGAAAAGAACTATCAAAATATATATTTATAAATGCATAACTTACCCTTGTGCCTTGGTGGTTGCATTATAATGAGGGGTTTTTTGTGGCTTGTTATAATTTTACGTCGAAAGCGATACCGGCTGGAAAATAACTGAAGGAAAGAATGACTAAGACACAAGTTTTTATGTAACTGAAAGTTGTGTGCAAAGTGCGGCTGGTTGGTGCACTGGATAAGTTGCAGAACTCAACATCATTGTTTTTGACCCGGCTGTTGCAATTCTGACGACTTCTTTGTATGCGCCGAGTAAGGGAGACACCGATTCTGCTGGTGAATTTCATTTGCATTTTTATTCCATGTTTCATTTAAACCAGAAATATATTTTACATCAAGCCAGATTATTATCTTGCAATAATATTTATATGCCTGTGCTGAATTTCGACGAAGAGATCCTCTCAAATGAAGCGTAATGGTAATCGGTCGGTAAGAGTTATTAACTCAACTCATCTAAAGGATCATATATGAAAATTGTGCAATTTGAACTCTGTTAGTCATTTTTTCCTCGTGCTCTAACGATTAAAAATTAAAATCTAAACACGTGAGCTACTGTGGCTATTGGTGAGTTTTTACGTGTTTTGAGATTCGTTCGTGCAGAATTTAGTTTACGATATTTTCGCTAACGATCGTGTCTAAGCATATTCACGATGGCATTTTGTCCTGTGTCGATTGAAGTCAAAATTCCATCCTACCTGTGCACGGTTGTCACAAATGCTGATGGAAATTAATTTGTATACCTACAAATTGATTGTTGTGGTTTCATAATGAACAAATTTGTATATTTAGACTTTAAAAGTTTATATAATAAATTATTTTAACCATCAACTATGATGGCCCTTACCTTTCATTCGTTTATTTCTGTGTTCTTGTGCATTCAATTTTTCTATGTATGTTTTTGTTATCACTCACGTCATTATAAACTGTCTGAGTGTTCGGTATATGTGTAAGTTTGGTTCATGCGCGTGTGAGCATGGGCATCGGGAATTGATTTTGTGGTATTTGTGACCACTGTGTGGGCTGTCCATTTTATCTATTTCTAATTTATAATCTAATTGACTTTTGGATTGTGTATTAATTTCACTTCACAGCAACAACTGAGTATTAAGACGAAAACAAAGTGGCCAACTAGACCACTGCGTAGTTTTCGGCTGCCCATTTTGGTGCGTGCATTACTATTAGTGGTTGTGTGTTTTGCTGTTGAAGCTGAAATGAGAGCTTCCTTTTGGCAAATTTATTGAAACAACCGTCAGTAACGCGTTGTTACCGTAGGTGTTTTGTGTTATCCAACTGGTTGAAAAGTGCTTCGTGCTTATTTCAAGTCCTAAAAATCTATTTAAGTAATTTTGATCACTTTCCGCGCAATGAATGCCGTCTAAAATGGCCAAATATGCAGTCTTACAACATTCCCTTTAAATTTAGAGAACCATTATGTGATTATTTTTTGTCAAATCACAGCTCTGGATTTCAACATAGTCCGACAGGTGCCTCAGACGACTTTACGTCTGCTTTTTGTGAAGGTTACCCTATTAAAGCATGAATACTAGGAAAACTTTAATATTCTCAAATAATTGTCAGTTACAGTGCAGTTATTATCCATCTAAGTGACTGTTCAACCATACTTCTGAAGATTGACTATGTTTAGGATTGGCTAGAGGCTTAATATTCCAAAAAAGCGATACTACGATGTCATACACCTGGTTAGGAAATGTGGTGGGTTCTGTTCAGTTTATAATTCATGTCTTGCAACGGTGGAATTCAAGTAGATTAAATTTCTACCTAGGTTGTTGAAATTTTGTGCGGTATTTAGTACGTCATTGTCATAATAATATTTACTCCTTTGTTGATTTTACCTATATTCAGATCTCTTTGCCTTTAAATTGAAACTTGATCACCGAAAACTTCGGACATGTACCATATTGTTAGTAGCATTATGGGAAAATAATATTAAATGCATTGCGGTATTTGTAAATGTATAATCCTTGCATTTCTTTGACACTTCTTTGTTAAGGAAACCGTTGCAGATATTATGATTAATGATTTTGGGATATTAAAAACACATCAATTCTTGATTTCAAATAGTAAAATATGTTTAAAAGTTTCAACACTTTTTTTAAACGCGAAAATGATTTTTTTAAAGTAGTCTTCTTATCAGTGGTAATACCGAGACCAGTTATTTTGAAGTGATGACCTTTTTATATGATTAAATTTATTGCTCCGTCTTCTTGATGATACTAGTTTCATTTGAATGATTGCTGCTACTCATAATTTTATTCGTTCGGGTATTCTGACTGTTAATGCACTCGTACTGGATTTTCGCTCGTGACTCTGCCTGTCAGTCTCTTATTCTTCGCAGGTGATGCCCAAACTGATTCCATTTTTAGTGTTGATGATGATATCTTCATTTGCATAGTTGCTGCTACTAATGATTTTCTTCGATGGAGTCTTCTGACTGTTAATGCTCTCGCACAGGATTTTCTCTCGTTGCTCTACCTGTCTGACTGTAATTCATCGCAGGTAATGCCCATTCTGATTCCATTTTAGTGCTAAGGATGATAGTTTCATTCGCACATAGGATTTGTGTTCATGTCAAGCTCGCAAACCTGATTTAATGAATTGTTACCACCACCCACACATTCAATTATCATTAAATTCTGCTACTCTTTTCTCCCTGTAATTACTTACGACTCTACTTGATGTGGAGCGTTTTCAGTATTCATTAGACTGATTAACAATTTTATAATTGGAGATTCTATTTTTTGTGGGTTTTTCCTGCCATTCTCTTTCATAACTAAACTGGCTTGCAACTAGTCGGCAATTTTCCTTCATTGTGTTACTATTCTATTGCGTAATTTTAAAGAAGTTCCTTACGTTAAGGCATGTTAGTCATCTTGTAGTTGGGTAAATCTATCGAGATTGAGCTACTTCTTCTTTTTTGTTTGGTATGTGAAATGGAACTTCATCTTCTGTGAATTGGTTTCAACCTTAATGAAGCTAGTCAGGATATGTCACGATACAAACATTTTCAAGCACTACACTCCATTCAATAGTGTGTTCAAATGGACGGAATCTGAGTCTGAACGAAAGATTTGACTATCTAGTAAATTGACAATCCGCGATTTGTGTTCTCGGGTTGTTGCTTTGCACTACCAGTTTCGCCAAGATCCGATTGATCCCTATTTCCAAGCAGGCATCGATCTGGTCTTCGTTTTTGCTGGGTGCGGATTCGTCCCTTTCTTCCGAAGGCTTCAACATCGTTCATACTAACTACTGGAACTGAGGTACTATCTCCATTGACGAAGATTAGATCGCACTTCATTTCCAGTGGTTAGTATGAACGATGTTGAAGCCTTCCGAAGAAAAGAACGAATACGCACACAGCCAAATCGGAGCCAAAATCGATGCGCAGTTGGAAATGGGTATGAATCGGATCTTTGTGAAACTGATAGTGCAAAGCAACAACCCGCGAACGCAAATCGCGGAGAGTCAACATTTGAAGCTCGCACTGCGCACCAATCATTCAAATCATATCTAGTAAATTGTAGTGAAAGTGTGGCATTTCGTTTTTTCATACATATTACGGAATAGCAGCACAACTATTGCAGTTCTCATAACTTTAAAATTGGTACCAAGTTTAGATTGCTTTTTGTCTCGATTACTCACACTGTTTCAAAATGTACACTTTTCACTTAATTGAATAACCTTGCACAGTCTAAAGTTATATATTCATTATTTAATTAGAATTTTGCCGTGTTCCTGTTTATACCAAATTGCACCTAATTTCATTAATTTTATTCCCTATAAATTTTTTTCAATACCTTTGTTAAATGATATTATTTCTGTCATTTTGGTCTTTGAGTTGTATTTTTATGAATTAATGACACAAACTTGTTAAACGTGGGCATAAATTGTGATTAATTTAAATTCTATATTGAAGTTTTATTGGAGGCTTTGCCTATGATTGTTTCGCCTCAAGACTTGTTATTGCAATTACGATTGATATATTTTGAGCGAGGCTTTATTATTACGTCAGCGATCCATTGGCTACATAGTGTTTTCGTTTTTGTCAGAAAACCTTAAACACTTTTCTATGATTAAGAATTCATTAATTGCGTGAGTGGTGTATGTCGACTTGTCATAAGAACTAATCCAGTTTTATTTAATCAATGGAAAAACATAGCCAATGTACATTAAAGTGATGGTAGTTTAGATGGTGCTTATCTCAGACCCGGAAACATTTTTTGGAATAGTATTTATGATTTCTAGCGATGCTTACATACAATGTAAACTCAACCACTTCTCCGTGTATGCAGTCGAGAGCTCTGTGCTGCCGTACCTTATTCGGTGCCAAGCCCACGATCTTCATTGGAATAATTTTATATTAGTCCCAGAATGGAATGGAGAAAATGATTTTCATTACTGTTCCAATTTATTCTCAAGTTAAGTTAAAAATTACATGAAACAACAAATCCCATGGTATTTTTTAATCTAAATATTTATGACTTCCGGTCAGTTCTAACATGTTCAGATGACTTTTTTGTTGTTTTTTGTAATTAATGGCGATATGGGGCCGCAAAAATACATTTTTGCACTTTCGCATTTGGCATTACCTTAGAAAAGCCGATATTTCGGTATAGCTATGGGGCAAATTATAATTGTTTAAATCCTAGCTTTCAAGCGACTATAATTTTGTTTGTGTAATAATAGCGACCCTAAAGCTTATTCATTGGAATACTTTGAATTTTCCTGTGGCATGAAGCAAACAAGCGCCACAATAGTTGGCAATATTAGCAGAGTCAACTGTCTTGAGAGTGTGAAATAAGAATCGCTTCCACACTCATTTGGATTTGATTTCTCGCTAGAACTCGTGGTGATAAACTCAAGTAGGCTCTTTTGCGACCCGACTCTTCTTCAAATTAAGATTTCATTGTCGCTTATGGTAGGACAACGTTTTACCACTTCTTATTATAATCAAGTTTGCGGCCTTGATATAAATAGCCGACCCATTAATTACTTACATATGTCAGTATAAACTAAGAATTGTAGGAAGTAATTCATCTAGGTTGAGCTGTTATTGGGAACTCATCACGTACAGGTTTCGTCTCAATAAGGACGAAACCTATCTATTGGATGAATTGTCTTTTCTACACTATACAATTCTAAGTTTATACTGACATATGTAAGTAATTAATGGGTCAGGTGTTTATATCAAGACCGCAACCTTGATTATAATAATTGTTATCACCACCTGAGCAACCAATGTTCGTTTAGTTTTAGCATCTAATTAGGGCATTACAAGATAGAAATGTCGCTTCGACGGTAACCATGCTGTTTTCGATAACTAACTGATTCTATGGGTTATTGTCGGGCTGCACGTTGTTCATTGTGGGCTCCGTACTCCTGCTGCAAAATAAGCTTTACTTCGGCAGTATATATGGACTTACAATTAAAAATTCCGTCTTGACCCTCAGTCGTTGCATGGATGTTTGCGAACAATTTGGCGCTTTCGGGACAATTTGTTATCTCCTTTTTGTCTTGCGGTGTCTTCGTTGTGCATGTAGATAAAGCAAACACGCATCTAGGCTTGATTTCTGGAAGACAAATCAACGCTTGATCACGCTTGTCTTGCAAACATTCGAGTTTTTGCTGGAACACTAACTTCTCTAGGTGCGGGTGCGAAGTCGTTCTCTCCCTGTTACATTACTGCACATTTTTATGTTTTCCATTACACGGATTTTCATGCAGAATACGAAAATCACGGTGCGAATTTCAATTTGATTGTGGCGGGCAAATGAACGCGATCAGTTTCATTGATTGGGCCTGTTCATCAATTAGCTCGAAGCATCTAAAAGTATGTTTGGTCATTTCATTGCCCAACGAATTCAAGTTAAGAACGATTAATATGCATTATACGGAACCAGATGTTTTTGGTTCAGATTTCTCCCGCGGTTTTTCTGGCAGCTGCTGATTATTGCCAAATAAACACGCAACCAGTCTAGTAGACGAATTGAATATTTTGTCCGCTTTTATTGTTTCTACACGTAAAACATATGTGCAAATCGATTCTTCAATTAAACTTTAATTTGATATCACTTCCTCGGGTGGTGTGGTGTCTGTCCTATATTGACAGATTGGGGTTGGCTAGTTTGAACTCTAGGGCAATATGGATGACCACTAGTATCCACAACAGGGGCAGGTTCACGATAAATAATAATCTAGTGTATAAATGAAAATTTGGATATGGATGTGTTGCACAGAAAAACATAGTGCTACAGGGTTGGAATCCCGACCATAGTATTTCTGGTCTAGTAGACGAATTGTATTTATGTTTTATTTATACCGATAATATATATATATATATATATATATATATATATATATATATATATACTTACTTTTACTGCGACTGACTCTCTTTTGAGGATAAGCTGGCTCCACTTCATGGAGTTTCTGACATATATATATATATATAATATCATTTTTGGCAAGTGGCACTGTTGTTGTCTTATAATTACACTGGGAAATGCTATTAGGTCTGTAGGTCGATAGATGCTCACTCAGATCCACCTGAAGTTTAGACTTATCATAAGAAGTAAGTTGATTTATAATTGAAAATCGCATGCGGTACATGGTTTCGGTTGGATAGTAGATGAGTTGCATGACCTAAATTATTGCTCCATGATTCGATTTCCGATCGTAGTAATTCGGACTATTATAGATAATTGGTTAATAAGTTCGTAATTGGCTCAGTAGACAAATTGCATCTATATCTTTATGTTATGTTTTGTTTATACAGTTTATACATTTTTAATTCCTTACGTTATGTTTTAATTTACGTATATAAATACAATATATATATATATATATATATATATATATATATATATATATATATATATATGTGTGTGTGTGTGTGTGTGTGTATGTGATTGAATAAAACGTACTACTTAAGATACTTTAAATCTCATATGAACATTATTTTACGTCGCTGATGTTTCTTTACTAGATAAGGATTTCGACAATCATTACCCGTTTGTAGGGAAATTTAGGAAACAATGATATGAATTTCAAACTACATAGTATGTGTTTGTGTGTGTCGTTGGAAAATGTATTTGATAGCCTACTGATTAAGAAAGTTTCTTAATTCCAAAATTTAATAAAAATCTTGCATAATGTTGATGTGTTGAACTCATAAAGTGTTCGTTCATGTTTAAAATATTTGTTTGATTTTCCTATTAACTTTTAAAAATATACTGCTGTGGTCGTATTTTGCAAAAAATAGCACATTGTTCATTTTAAGACCTGCATAACCATCTAGTAAATCTTTATGCATAATGGATGAACTACGCTTAAATCAGCAATGCATATAAGTAACTTTCTTTTTTTATGGGCCAAAATAATTAATTCAGAATCGTTGTTGTAATTTGATATTGAAGAAGGAGAGAGATACACATAGACTAGTATACATGTGGTATTATAAACTAAGCATTATATGGTGTTGTCAAGGCAATTCCTCAAGTAGATCGGTTTTGTCTTCTTTGGGAACTTTCACATACTGTGCAGAGATTGCCGCGAACAAAGCTCGAATCTGGCACTTCTATGTTGGTGTCTGAGTCACACTACTGTTGTCAAAGTATCCACATAACACTATCAACGGTGCGTAACAAAATAATTTGTTAAAATTATGTTCCTTAAGTTCATTCATAATAGATGAACACATAAAGCAGCGATACTCCAAAATATAAAGATCAACATTATATTTTGTGCTTTTATTGGCATCAAGCGTAAACAGCCAATGTCAGTCCATTCTCGTATTTTCTGTAAATTCATGTCCGGTTTCATAATGTACAGCAATAAACAGTTTATTTGCATAATCATAAAGTAGCGTAAACATAACGGATAATATCTTAGAGACTACATAACCTGGGCGTAACAAAGCTTGTCACGGATTAATACTGCGAAAATGTAATATTTAATTGACGTCAGGTGCGACTAGTTAGACAAAATGAGATTGATGCTTATCTCCAATCTGCAAACTCGATTTAAATCATTGTTGGCATCGCCAACGCAATCTAGGCTTTCTTAATTGGATAAATTATGTGAATGTCGCAAAAGGTGCAGAAAGATATATTTACGACTGCATTGCAGTTTAATTCTTTGTAGACAATTTGCCTTTGTGTTGTGTTGATGAGCATAGGAGATCGTGTCGTACCTGTACGTGCGACTAGGGGTAGTTTGTTACGTTTTACTTCTGGTTCAATAAATTGAGATTTTTTATTTTATCAATTACGCAAACATTGTCTAAATAATTTTTATCACCACTCAGCGAATCCATGATTAATTAAGCACCAGTCCGTAGATTAAAACCGTTTATTTTAAACTTTACTAAGATTCAATAAATCTAAAAGTATGGCTTTCTGCTTTGATGTCGGGTCATTATTGGTAGCAACAGAGTTTCTGTCATCATTATGTGTTGTCACTATTTACAGTTGTGGTAACGCATTTAAAAGAAGCCATAAAATTTTGAAATGTCGATTTTACATAACGAATAATGAGTTTTTTTCATATACACTTACTTAAATAGGCAAAAAACGAACATCGTATTTATGTCAACTTGATATTTCCGAGTAAATGATATAATACTTTTAACGCACATTGCTAAAGAATTTTAACATGAATCCTTATTTTCTAAATCAGGCATTATTGTTGACATTATAAATGAGCAACTATTCAAAATAATAGTATCTATTCTTTAAATCAAGTTTGCGAGCTTGAAGTAAACACCAATCCCGTTTTATTTAACCATTCGTTCAAGAACATAGCAAAACTACCGCCAGCTGCAACGCACTGACGCGTTTCGACCTTCCATGATCATTATCAGAGTACGACGGAAAACTGACTAGCGAGGATCAAACCGCATTGCATACATACCCATCAGAGGTGAGAGGCCCAACTAGTTTTGCTTTCCATATGCATGCAATGCGGTTTGATTCTCGCTAGTCAGTTTGCCATTGTGCATTGATGATGATAATGGAAGGTCGAAACGCGTCAGTGCGTTGCGGCTGGTGGTAGTTTTGTTATGCTTTTTCAACGACTGGTTAAATACAATGGGATTGGTGTTTACCTCAAGCTCGCAAACTTGATTTAAAGAATTGTTACCACCACCCGCGCAATCAATTATTGTTTAATACTATTATTGTTTAATACTATTATCTATGTTTGAATCTTATTGTATTCTATTATTATAACGATACTGCTAAGAAAAAAAAGGGTGTAAACAATTTTCGCTTACTAGGTTGCCATGTCGACCTTATAAATAACTTCATCTTGCGTTCTTTTCCATTTCCGGTAAATTAACTTGTGTGTTCGTTTGTAAGTGTGCACAATCGCTTAAAAACTAGTTCGATTTTTCCTTTATTGAGTACTTATGTGTATATTTTCAGTATGTGTTCTGTGTGGGGGCAAATTACTTGTGCTCCGTGGATGCGGTGTTTTTCTGATTCTCAGAGTTTAGTTGCCAAGATATCCTAAGATACATATCGAAAGAGTTCATTAATCCTATCTTTAGCTTGAGGCAAATACTGTGCTTAGTTCATCTGTTTATCTTAACCATGTCAACTAGAATAATATACATTGTAATACTACTACGAATTGAACTGATGGAAACTGCACGCACGTGTTCGTGTAGTTCAACCGACTTGTGTCAACTGTAAGAGGTCTGGTGATCTGGTGATAATATGGATAAGTCCGCGAGATCTTCATTAGTTTTTCGAATTTCGAACGGTCAGAACTTAGCACATTCACTGTAGAACGAAATAGCGGGACAATTTAGGACTTTGCCTGAAGATAAGTTATTGTTTAAACGAACATTGTTTGCGCGGGCGGTGAAAACAATTACTATATGGAGCTCGAAATGTTAAATCACTTATTATTCTGTGCAGCTTGAGTTTCCATCCACGATTGTTGAATAGCTTGAAAATTCTGTCTTATTTTATTTCTGCCCCCGCCTTTCTCACCGTATTGTTTTCGTTTTGTTTTGCACTATTTATGTGTGTATTTGTATTCTTCGTTTTGCTTTATTATCGAGTTTTTCTTACCGAATGTGGTATTTTTCACATTAGCTGCAAAACAATGATGACACAAATTCCGGAATCCCTGCTATCCAGCGCGCAAAAAAATCTATTATACTCGCAACAACTCGTGGAGTTAGTGATCATCACTTATTTACGGGCTCCAGCCAATTGACTGTTCCGCCATCTGCAACTTTGGGCAACACAGCTGTTTCGGGAATTAGTGGCGGTTACGTGTCTAATTCATCATTTGGTATAGCTCCGTCCAATATTTCCGGTACTGGCTCTGGAGTTGTTTCCGCCGCTGCGTCTGCATTAAGTGGCCAGACAAGTATTGGCAACAGTTCGACCGGTGTGTCAAATGTCGCGTTGTCTGAAGGACTGATCGGTGGAATCGGACAGGGTGTAGGCTCTGTTGTGCCAACCGTCTCGGGAAACACCATAACCGGTTCTGTTGGATCGGGTTCTGCCTCTGGATCGTTTAATTTTGGCGGTGCTGGTGGTTCTGGATTGTATAGTCAAACAAACGAAGGGGTCTCGTCATCAGGTAGGCATTTCGTTGCGACACTCAATTATTTTTGAATTTCTTCATGTGTATAGCACATTATGCTTAGTTCATGAAGTTAAATTTAAAAAAAACTAAACAGCTTGGATATTTGACTGCACGATGTCAGCAATAATCGTTTATTCTAGCCGATTACTAATGTTTCCGATGGTGTAAAATCAACCCATCGTCTAAATTTATCCACGCAAGCCGTCCGGCGACACGCTATATTCAGCGAACTCACTCAGTCGATATATCTTTTGTCATGCTGGGCCGATACAACCGAGACCGTAATATGTCAATGAGGCGCCTAGCGCCGGGATGTGACGTCGTTTATTGTGAAAATGTGATCAGTTCTATTCGTGTAGATCTCGGCGCCAATCATGCTAGTGGTTGCCCTTTCCGTATCAATAGTCTATGTTGTAGAAGCAAAGCTTCATATGGTGTGGACACCAATGAGCCTGTATACAGCTGCTTGGCTAGTTTGCAAGTGGCATCGTTGAAGATCCTGATTAGTGGCGATATCAGAAAAGTAGTAATTCTGCTGAGCGTATCGGCTGAGGTATTATCGATTCCTGTCCGACGATGGATCGTTACATCGTGTTCCTCGAGTTCTTTTATGTACTTGTTTATTTTTAAAACCCAGTGACCGCTAATGCACTAGTGGTTTATGATCGGTAAAAACGTGTATATGTCCTTCAATGAAAAAATATATAAACTTTCGTAGGACCCATTGTACAGCTAGTAGTTACTTTTTGGTAATGGTATAATTTTGCTCTGCTTATGAGAGAATGACAAACCAATTGCCACCCGCTCGCTGAAAGAACAGATCGCGCAGAGCAGGCATGGAATACAGATGTGGCATAATGTCAACGTTTACTTGTTTAATGTCAGCCGCAAGTCTGAGCAAATAATCCTTTATCATAACGTAAACCTTCGCAACTCGAAACCCAGACTAAGATGGCTCTTGAAATACGCCATCTGTCATTTATTGCGTTGCTTGATTAGTCACCGCAAGATTTATTTTGGAGCGCCATATACTCTTGTTGGCTATTGAATGCTGTTTAACTCTAACCACTGTTTAAAGCCCTCTACCGTAGGCCTGGGACATTTAGTGTAATGGTATTGGAGTACAGAATCGTATCGGAAACCGAAATCTTTCCTATACACTAGCAACTACCTTGCCTCACATTGCTCTGGTGTGCTGCACATAAACTATAAGAGACTCTGGATCTTCGGCCTAGAGAAGATTATTTGTTCATTCCTAAAATCGGTTATCCGTACACATTTTCGAATTAAGTTTAAGCCTAAGATGGTTGTCTGGGTGTTCTATACAATGAAAGATATAGGGTAGATATTTTCATTTAATAATAAGCTAGGGCAACATTCATCGCAGTCACTTTCGCCGTGCCAGAAGCCTGATATAACTGTGCTCTCGTTAACGGCTAGGACATTGGCAACGCCGAAACATCGGCCCAGTATCAAATCCATTAATTACGCTTACCGTTGGAGTGTTTTAAACATTAACTTAACGGTAACAAAATTTACTAGGCATCTTTGCTCTCGCGGACCATCTCGTTGTGAACGGACTTCAGAGTTCTATGCGGATCCTCTTCCGTAAACCAATAATTCTGAGTACCACCAGGTCTTTGAATCTGGACAGATCATTGTTTCTCAATGTTCGTGAAGTGGTGGACCGTATTACCACCTCGAGATGGCCGTTCTCTCGGAGAACTTTACTGAAGTTTGCCGCCCATTGAGAGATATATTTGTCACAGTTTTTCACATGGATACTGATTTATTTCGTATGGTGACTGTTTACAAGCTACTGGCTACCGTTGCTCCTCACCGAAGAGAGTATCAAATGTGAACACTGTAGTTTATGGGGTTCACCCATTGTGTTAACTCCGGTTCGATGATCAACATTGCTTGCTTTTTGTGAAGCCTGAAATTGCATTTCAAAATCACCGGGCGTTTTTGGCATAGAGCTATGTATTTTAGGGACAAACAGCATAAGCATGATGGCAACAGAGAATCCGTTATCGAGGTAAATAATCATTGATTATGTGAATGGTGATAACAAATATTCAAATCAAGGTTGCGAGCCTGGTATAAACATCATTCCTTTTATATATGAATTTGTTAGTTCAAACTAAGCATTGTGGAAACAGCAATTCATCTAATAAACCGGTTTCGTCCTTATTCCTAACTATTCGATTACTGTCCAAAATTTTGCCACGGTCAGGGTGCAAACAGGTGCGCATTTGATTCAGGGTCTGGACTCCGTCCACATTTAATGAAATCAAACAAAATAACGTAATTTAGTATATAACCAAAAATACCATACAGTATGTGGCAAGGTTGGCGCAGTAGATAGAATCACGGACTGAATCAAATGTGTCCCGGTTCGAGCTCTGTTCTCGGCAAAATTCTGGACAGTACTGGAAGAGATCGCAATAGGGACGAAAACGGTCTATTGGCATTTGCTATCGATGAAGCGTTTGGGAATTTATATTCTAAGTTTTACACTTAGTTAATGTACGATCTACGACAGTGGTGCCCTATTTGCTCATAATATTGGATTTAAGGCGCTAAAGAACACCTGTGCTGCGTGTGTTATAGAGAGCAGTTTTACCACGTGAAGGCTAGAATCTGAACGTTGGTTGGAGCCGCATTCCTTATGATTCTTACAGTGTAAAGTGCTCAATCTTGACATTACCTCAAGGTTGTGACAATATTTGCGTTCAATTTTCATATGATAAATGAATGAACTCATACAATTTCATTTTACGCAATAGGAAGAAGGTTTTGCCTTCATTGTGTCTATAATTTGGCCTGTTTTGAAACAGAAATTGTTAAAGTAACTTTTAAATGTAATCGATCTTAAATGTAGAAGCTTGCGTAGTTTTTGAGCATCTGTGTGAGTGTTTGGCTTGCTTCTGTGACCTTGTTCTGTAATTTCAACTCTTGCCAATCGTGCTTTCTCATGACCACTTACTTTTTTCGTTACCAGGAGCAATTTCGTCCAGCGGCGTGGTCAACTTTGATGTATCCTCCAGCAAACTGCCTACTTCACAGGAGGAAAAGATAACCAAAGTAGGTTCAGATAAGGCGGAGACCATCTAAGAATATTGTTGCTATATCATTTTTAATAATATTGTAATTTTTACAAATGTCAAATAGCGTTTTCGACGATGAGATACTTTTCACATGCCGCTAATCGGTATTACACATTTGTTTAATAATTGAAGTAAAATAATGTGCTACGCCCATTTATTTTGCATCTTACAACTGGTTATTTTTTGGATAAGCGTGTTTTTCTTTTTTCGGTTGGTTTGTAATTATAAAGATGTGCGGTCTGACCGTCAGCCGGCATTTGAAGTTGTCCAGGTAGAGCTATTGTGTACCTTTCCCGTACTAGATTGATTCGATTCTCCATCTCTTGAGAGCAGATTATGATGCCTCAGTCGATACTGCCGATGACCGCATTTATTTGCCATGCGACCATGCGATAGCTAATGGACAAGACGACTAGCAACACTGCCTCGTTGTACACAAACTCGGTTTCTGTCATAATTCACTAAGTAGACTTTCTGTGGTCTTTTTTGTTTTCGCTCGAATTTTTCAATATAAAAGTCCTGATTCTCCGTTCTTTTGGATCCAGGCGACATTAAGTTCCACTTTACTTGGGACAGATCTTCATTTATTTTATGTCTTTTTCCCAACCTCTTGATTGCCTATTCCTAAGCAATTTTGTATTATGTATTGTGATGAGTAATTAATTTTCACCTAATTCAGTTTCAACCAGGAAGCAACAGTATGGGCAAAAAAGTGTTTGCATACAGCTAAGTGAAAAGGTATTCGAAAACTAGGAAGCATTGCACAATTCATCTAGTGAACGCAATCTTTGTTGACCAGGTTTAATATGGATACACACAAAAACAAACACGATATATATATTGATTGTTTCTATTTTCACCATTTAAAAAAATGTAAGAACAAAACAACGTACTCCATGGAATAACATTTATTAATAAATCTTATTTCTACCAGTATCTACAGTCACTGTTCTGGATTCGATAGTATATTCGTTCATCCAATCCCACTGTACATTTGTCGTAACCAATCTCCTCTTCGTTATGCTAGCCTTTGTTTTGCGCATTTTAGGCCACTAATTTTGCGCAATTTAGACTACTTCTTTTGCGTAACGTCATTCGATGTGTCATCGCTTTCATTGTAATTGCGTCCGTAATTGATGTATGTGTCGTATTTTGCGAAGCGTTGTATATTCTTAAAGGCATGTCGGTTATGTCTTTGTTCCAGTCCAATTTAATTTCTTTTTGAATTATTTTCTGCACGTTTAAGCAGGGCTTCAGCTTATTAATTACAATAGCTTCAAAAGCCAGAAGCATTTTCTCTGTTTTGCCTTGTAGAGAACTGAAAAGTTGTTACTACTATCAGCATGACCTGTGGGTAGTACATGTTCGCA
>JAQBSW010012730.1:0-15928 GCA_029291075.1 Eudiplozoon nipponicum
ATATTGCATGCTATTTAAGCACGTAATTTACCATGCAAGTCAGTTGTGGCATTTGCCTTCTACCTGCTTCACGCGTGTGCGTTCTGTCAGCTGTCAATACGTGTGCGCTCTGTCGGCTGTCAATACCTACGCTGGTGATTTGATAGTTTCACCAACAACTAACTACATCCGTGACTCTGTCTTGTTGCGGGATACCGGAGAGACGAGCCAATTGAGTGCAGGACCTGCAGGACACCATCCACAACGCGATCACAGCTCAACCGCGGGAGCGAAAACTCAACCAGAGTCCACCCAAGGCTCTAGGACATCTTCAACTCTGAAGACTTCAAGGGAACGAATTACCCGGCCCTCTTAAGGGCCCCCATATCAGTAACTAATCTCTATTCAGAGCACCTTAACCGAGTTTGTAACGTGATACGGCATTTACTTGAAGCCGGGCGTTTACAAAATTGGCGACCGCGCCAGGATATTGATTATTGTTCTGATTTTTTTGGTATAAATAAAATTGACTTCCTTTTTCATCTATTTGGGATAAAAATCGATTAAGATTTGCGTGATCGTGGTCATCTGTGAATTTTTTTTGGGTATATATATATATATATATTCGTGGTTTGTGTTGGGGGATATAATAATAGATTGACATTTGTGTTTTCTTTACCGTGATTGTGGTTTTCTGGGAAATCTGTTGGGATAATAATAACACATCGGCATCAAAGGCCAACGGGTCCTTTGTTCATCTTTTCTACGTACAAAACGGCACCGTACGTACTCAACAACTCAACTTCGGATTTTTGGAAACAGTGACTTTTTTGTTCTGCTCTTATTCAACTGTGGAAGCTGTTTGTGGGTAAGCGTTTCGTTAAAGTATATTTATATATTTTCATATTGCTTTTAATTTATGCTTTTAAGATCCCGTAAGATTGTTAAAATGTCAGGTACAATTTTAGATATTGATGTTCCTGTTTGGGATGGAGATAGTGAGTTATTTTTTTATGCGCGTAGACTCCGCTTTCTCCCCGTTTCCTGATTATGACAGTCATCAAAAACTGTCAAAGGTTTTCGCTAAACTACCTTCTGAATTGCAGCGACGGATTTATCCTAAGCTTGAGGCCATTAGGAAGCTACCTAATCCCATTTTGGGCCTACAAAACGAGGTAGAATCCTTGCTTGGACCCACTGAAACTGAGCAGATAATAAACAAATATGCGCAGTTAGATATGCCAAATCTTGACCCCATAGAAATACTTGAGGGAATAACGGAAACGTTGGTATAAAACCAACATTTCTGACCATGAGGCTAAGGTTGTTTTATTAACAATCTTCCCCAAACATTAAAACTCTTTGCCAGACAGCTCCCCAACTCTCTCTCTAGATGACTTATCTGAGAGATGTGAGTTAGAATATAGGGTTTTGGAACCCAAAGTGAATCCATCATCCTTTCTTTTACCCCCGCAAGATGATAGAATCTCCTCTTTAGAGAGAACAGTGGCGAACATGGCCAAAGTTCTTGATGGATTGGCCATTACCAAATCCGAGATAAATCAAGTGAATGCTCGACCAAAATTCGTTTCCAAGTCAAATTATAATGGTAGGCGAAGTAGAAGACCGTACTTTCTGCACATCAACGGCATCAACGGCGCTACAGGGAAGAAGCCAACTACAATCCGACATCCCTGTCGACACTTTTCGTCCACGCCGAATTTTTCACATAGAGAACCAAACAGACAATGTCGGTCGCAATCACCACCCTACTTGTTTGCATGACCCGGCCAAACAGCCAAACGAACTTCTGCACCTTCTTGATTTCAAAACTGGCGAAGAGTACATCGTAGACACAAGTGCGGCAGTCTCAGTTCTCAAAGGTGATTCAATGGCCGAGATGTCGCTAGACGTTCTTCTCGCAACAGCTACGGGCGAGCCCATACCAACTTATGGCTGCCAATACCGCACACTCAACATAGGTCTACGACGTGAATTTTCCCACAACTTCATCATTGCTAAGGTCTCACATAATATAATAGGCCTTGATTTCCTTCTAAAATTTCGGCTCATTGTTGATCTTACCAATCAAAAGATCATCGACCCCTCCACCGGACTTGAACAAAGCTTTTGGACACTTGCCTCCGAGCGTTTGGAGTTATAGGTCATTCAGCCAACCCTAGTGCATCATTCAGCAGAGATATCAGCAGCTCTTCGAAAATACAAATCGCTTTTCGATCTTAACAAATCAGATCTACGAGTCTCCAACACGATGCATCATATCGTCACAGAAGGACAACCTATTGCACTCAAGAAGCGACCACTAGCTCCTGCTAAGCTGAAAGCTGCCCAAGAAGAATTCTCAAGGCTTTTGGAAGAGGGAATCATCAGACCATCAAAAAGTTCATGGGCGTCACCACTGCACTTAGTCTCAAATCAAACGGATCGTACAGAGCCTGTGGAGACTACCGTAAGCTAAATTCAGTGACAAAATCTGATGTATATCCTATTCCAAATATCAACACATTACTTGAAAAACTCAACGGCAGCAATTTCCTCTCAGTGATTGACCTCAGACAAACGTACCATCACATATCGGTAGCACCAGAGGATATCGAGAAAACTGCAGTCATCACTCCATTTGGCCTTTTTGAATATCTTTACATACCTTTTGGACTTAAGTGTGCTACTCAGACATTTCAAAGATTCATAGACAACATACTTCGCGACGACTCTGCTAGTTGTATGTCATATCTAGATGACATTATGGTATTCAGTCCAGATCTAGAATCTCATGCGAAACATCTACAAAATGTCCTCTCACGCTTATCCAGCCACGGACTCAAGATCAACTGTGACAAGACGCAGATTGCAACTTCATCCGTCGACTTCTTAGGGCATCGTATTACGGCCCAAGGTATTCAACCGTTGCCGTCAAAGACGAATTCAATCAAGAATATCAAGTCACCAAGGACTTTGAGCGATTTGCAGAAATTCCTGGGAGTACTAAACTAATATCGCAAGTTCCTTCCAGGCCTTTCAAAACAACTTTATCCTTTGTGCAGGCACCTGCGGAACCGAAAAGGACTGAGCAAGAATTCTATCATTGCTTGGTCATCCGAAGACGAGGAATTACTTCGACTTGCCATCAACTCGTTAGCGAATGCCACAATGCTAACGCATCCAGATTTTGAAAAGCCATTTCTACTCACGACAGATGCTTCTGAATTCGCTATTGGAGCCACTTTGGAACAAGAGATCGACGGAGTTCGGAAGTCTATCTGTTTCTACTCGCGTACTCTCCAACCAGTAAAAACGAGGTACGACACTTTCGGCCGAGAACTTCTCGCCATCCACGACGCAGTGCGCCATTTTATCAGCATCATTGGCAGTAGCCGATTTGTTGTTTCACAGATCATGCACCACTAGTTAGCGCACTTCGAAACGCAACTTCATCTATCGCCAAGTACCCTGCCAGAGTGGAAAGACAGCTTTCTCGTCTAAGCGAATGGCAATTTGACGTCTTTCACGTCATGGGCAAACAGAACTTCATTGCAGATGCCCTGTCTGGGCCAGACGTCTCTCTACAACCACCTTCGCCGTCACCATTCACTGTCAACTCCGTGGCACTCAGTGTACCTGCACTAACGCCAACTCTCCTGCGAACTGAACAACGCGGTGACATTCACATTCAAAGATCAATAGCCCGTCACGCAACCAAGTTCATATGCCGTCTGTGGGAAGGCTTACCAATTGTTTACTTCACGGGTACGCAGCCCGACAAGCCAGTTCTGCCGACCAGCCTTCAGAGAAAGGTTTTCGATTCAATTCACTCAATTTCTCACCCCGGAAGCCAAGCGACTGTCCGACTTCTTACAGATCGTTTCTGGGGTCACAGGCTTAGGCAGAATGTTAAACGATGGGTCTCAGAGTGTGCAATTTGTCAAAAAAACAAGATCACACGACACACTCGTTCTAAGTTGCAACATTTTCGGTCTACTTCTCGCCTAGCCATTGTCTACATCGACATAGTTCATCTGACAAAGGTTCAAGGTTTCAGCTACCTTCTAACTATGATCGATAGATTTACACAGTGGCCTGCGGCACTACCTCTTGGCACCATTTCTGCAGACGAAGTAACTAACGGTTTTATCTCTGCATGGATATCCAATTATGGTGTTCCCAATGGGGTCATCACGGACAGAGGCACTTGCTTCTCATCTGATCGTTTCAAAACCACCTTGCGGTACATGGGATGCATCTTACGCCAGACGACTGCCTACCATCCCAAGCTAATGGCATGGTAGAGAGAATGCATAGGGAACTCAAAGCAGCTTTAGCATCCTCGTCCATTAATGGCCACTGGGTCGATGCACTACCTTTAGTTCTGCTGGCCATGCGTTCTCGTACTCGAGAATCCATTAAAACGTCTGCGTCACAACTCTTGTATAGCATGGATCTACGCCTGCCTAGTCAGCTCCCACGTCTACTACCGGCACAAGATGACCCACAAAACGAAGCTTCCCGCCTTCGACTTCATTTCGGTAACATGTCCGAACAGCAGCCGAGGCACACGCCTCGTCTAGTCTTCGTTCACCCACAGCTCCACAGCTGCAAGAGAGTACTCGTTCGCAACAATAATGCTGTTGCACCACTACAACCCAAGTATCGCGGTCCTTATCCGATTTTACTAAAACAGCCAAAATACTTCATCATTATGCAAGGCGCTACACCGACATCAGTAAGCATGGACAGGTTAAAACCGTTTATCGAACCACCTGATCCTGAGAGCGTTCAACCTTCTACACACGTCTCAGGCTCCGTCTGCCCCCAATCTCAACCTGCTTTGTATAACGCGTAATTAATTTTTTTAAACATTAACATTTAACTATAAAATTTTTTAACCTTACGTTAATTTTCGTATTTGTCTCACGTGGCATAACCAGCTGTTCTTAGCTAACAATTGTGTAGCATTTTGAACAGTTCTTTGGTATTATGCCATCTCTGAGGCAATGTTCGTGTACATTTTTTTATGCAATTACCTTTGATTTTAATGTATATATTTTTACATTATAATGTATTTCTCACACATGACATTACACTGCCTATTTTGGTATGACCAGCTACTTAGAGCTAACGCTTTTGTGTAGCAACACTAAGTAGTGATCAGCTTCATATCATGGTACAGGCCACTTTCAATGCATATCTCAACTTTATCTATTTCACAAAGACCACTCTACAAATGTCATGACCACAACGTCGAGCACTCTAGCTCCTTTGGTCGTATACAAACACATTGACAACAATCCAACCTGCTTAGGTTTTAACTTAAACCTGGCAAATTCAGAGGCGATTTACCTCGAAATCTTCACGCTGCGGCTCCAAAAACTTACACTGCTCTATTTTGCCTCACGTGCTATGACCGTCCACTAGAGCTAACAATTTGTGTAGCAATTCCTAGTGGTTACCTGGCATCATATCATTGTTGAAGCAACCAACAAGCATATTTAAGCCCAGCACTTATGGTTCATCATATTTTTGCTTAACTTGGTTCGAACTCTGTCATGCATTTCTTATCTAGCCTCGCAGAGAGGAATATTTTTTCTTTTTTTTCAGAGAGGAAAGTGTTGTAACGACACAAATCAATCGCCGACATATTGCGTAAATTAAATTCAAATTTATTTACGTTGCACCAATGAGAAAAAAGCAAATTGCCGTTTAACCACGTTTAACCACGTTTAACCAATAGTATGCAAGTACACATATTGCATGCTATTTAAGCACGGTAATTTACCATGCAAGTCAGTTGTGTCATTTGCCGTCTACCTGCTTCACGCGTGTGCGTTCTGTCGGCTGTCAATACGTGTGCGCTCTGTCGGCTGTCAATACCTACTCATCCTTTTGCGGGATACCGGAGAGACGAGCCAATTGAGTGCAGGACCTGCAGGACACCATCCACAACGCGATCACAGCTCAACCACGGGAGTAACAAATCAACCAGAGTCCACCCAAGGCTCTAGGACATCTTCAACGCTGAAGACTTCAAGAGAACGCATTACCCGGCCCTCTTAAGGGCCCCATATCAGTAACTAATCTCTATTCAGAGCACGTTAACCGAGTTTGTAACGTCGTACGGCATTTACTTGAAGCCGGGGCGTTTACAGTATAAATACTTTGAATTCTGCGCGATATCTGTTTTCGAGCATACTGTACGTGACTGGCTGTAACTTGCTCGGCTTGCTGCATTTATCTCATTTCATCCATTTAACATGTACTCGATGTCCACAATATATTTCTGCTAACACCGTCTTATATTTTTAATCGTACATATTGGGACGTTCCGGAACAGGTAATTTTATAATTCTGTTTTTCACGTCTATTTCTTTCCAGATTATTTGTTTGGGTGTTTTGTAACGTGAAAGGTTTCATATTCCGATTGCCTAACATTAAGCATCAAATTAGTATTTAAGTACGATCGTCATGGAAGCTAATCTTAAGTTTGAAGACACTAGCAAGTCAGCTCAAGACATGGCAGGTATGAATTTAACAGATATAAATTAAAGTACAAGCTTGTCAGATTCTATTATACAATTAAAGACTGATCACGATCTGGCATCTATGGGGTTCTCAGATAACAATAGGTATGAAGCCTCTAATCTGTTATGTTTGTAACCAAAGAAACTCTACAGCTGGAACTATCAATCAACTAATCTGTCAGAGATGAGCCACGCCGACATTTAGTTTATAAAACAAAAATTACGCATGAAAACTATTTACTTACTGCTGGACGTTTCTTCATGCATATTGAGCAGAGGTACACTGAATATCAAAACTGATTAAACAATTCTCAAATCAAATTTCGTAAGCACACGTTGTAAAACAAATTAAAATTAGCGACAAAGTTGTAACGACACAAATTAATGGCCGATATATTGCGTAAATTAAATTCAATTTTATTTAAGTTGCACCAATGAGAAAAAAGCGAAACTTGCCGTTCAACCAATAGTGTGCAAGTAGACATATATTACTATGGCATGCTATTTAAGCACGGCAATTTACCATGCAAGTCAGTTGTCGCATTTGCATTCTGCTTTGCGTTACGCGTGTGCGTTCTGTCGGCTGTCAATACTTACGCTGGTGATTTGATAGTTTCACCAACAATTGGCTACATCAGTGACTCATCTTGTTGCGGTACAACCAGCGAGACGAGCCAATTAATTGCAGAACCTGAACGACGTTATCCACATCGTGATAACAACTCGACAACGGGAGCAACAACAACCATAGTCCACCCAAGGCTCTAGGACATCTTCACACTCTGAATAATACAGGAGAACGCACGACCAGGCCCTCTTAAGGGCCCCCTATCAGTAACAAATCTATATTCAGAGCACCTTAATCGAGTTTGTAACGTCGTACGGCATTTATTTGAGGCCGGGGCGTTTACAAAGTTAAATAATTCGGTAACGCAACTGATATAAATGCTGGCATGTATTTCAATCTATAAAGTCTTACAGCTGTAAAACTCATATTGAATATTTAATTGTACTCCAAGGAAGAAAAAACAAACTGAAAAGACCATGAACAAAACTGGTCACAATCATTGGCATAACACCCTTATCCATTAAACTCATTTCAACCTGTTAGACGCCAGAACCGTACTAGTCTGATTATAAAAAACACTCCATATGTCTATTACATTTGGATTGGTTAATCGCGAATTGCATTTCATATTATTTAACTAATATTTCTATAATAAAATCATAATTATTCATGTAAATAACATGCGATCCGTGTTACCAAACGTGAAATATAGGAAGATTAAGCTTGGTGTCTATTGTATTTGAAATCATTGTACTGCTCTAGCCAGGTTTTGTGCAATGTTACGAATTCTACAGGGCGAACAATATTGCTGGTGGTCCTTAACTGGCCAGAGAGACATTTGCCAGCTTATACCGTGATTTTTGGAACCAGGACTGAAGCGCTTGCCCAGGACTCTTTTTTGAAGTCTTACTTTGTATGACCTGTTTGTGGGTTAGGAATCTTCTTGGTAGATGCTTTTAAACCGGTAGATTAGAAGAAGCATGATGATGCATTTGCTCCTTTGGAAGGCCACTCGTTAAAAATCTTGATAGGAACACAAAACTGTGCTATTCATGTAGAGCTGATCCCATTAGTGACTTCATTAGCAGAAATGTGCAGAGGGGTAACGTCGCATGCCACCGAGTAAACTTATTCATCATTTTTTCTTATCCTTAACTTTACACGCGCGTGGTTTAAAATGGCTCCAATTTTGTCGAATTCTGATATTTAAAAAATTGTTATGGATCTCCAGAACTCAGTGAAGGTGTTGAAAGAAGACAACAACTATTTAAAAAATGAAGTGTCCATATTGAAGAATGAGGCTGTTGTGAGTGCGATAAAATTGGAACAGGCGGTTAAAAATAATGAGACTTTAAGCGTGCGTATAGTTGAACTGAATGAAGCGTTAAACATTAAGTTAGACAAAATACAAATTGATGTTCAGCCTTGGACTGAATTGGCTGCTATAACAGTGGAAGGTGACACGCCTGTTAAAAATAAATCATCTGGCGAAGAAATATTGAATATATTGGCGAATGAAGTATCAGCGCGAAACAGCAAACAAGATCAACTAGTATTATTTAATCTTGATGAAAATGCTGAGGTAAATGATGTCCAGAAATTAAATGCGTTAATAAAAGAAGAGACGCATGCGGATATTGCAAAATGCTTTAGGGTGGGTAAACGATCGGATCGTCCAAGGCCAGTTATTGTAAAATTATCAAAACGCCAAACAAATATGCAGATTGAGTCCATCAACAAAAAGAAAGATGAGAGTCTGAGTTTTCGCAGCATTTTTATTGGTCGGGACAAAACGCTTCTCCAACGAAAGTTGGCTAAAGCAAAAAAGTTAATAAACAACCAGGAACGGAAGCTGCTAACCCCTGATTAAGCAACCTCTGAGACCGCAACATCAAAAAACGATGTATCATTAATAAATGTTGTGGACAGCGGGGGGAGAGGAAGAATGGCCTCAAAACCTGGGAAACGTATAATAAAGAAGCCAACAAATCTGAATCAGTAAAAGTCGAGTATTGTTTAGTTAAGTCGTGTTCTACATTTACCTTATTTTATGCTAACTTTCGAAGTGTTAGGAACAAAAACTTTTTGCTTTGTAATTTTATAATAAGTAATGATTTTGATTTTATAATTTTATCTGAAACCTGGCTTAATAAGGACATAGAAAACCATGAATTTGATATTCCTCACTATTCGTTATTTAGAAAAGACAGATCGCTGGATAAAAGAGGTGGAGGAGTACTCATTTATAGTAAATCAGTATTAAAGGCGAAAATTTTGCATACTAGTGAAGATAGTGCTATCATTGATTTTTTATCTATTCAAATTGATAATCTGATTTTAACTGCTGTTTACAGACCGCCATATGCTACTTTATATAATGATCAATCTTTTACCAATTCTTTTCAAGCCATTTTTGACTGACATGGCTATAATGTAGTGGTAGGTGACTTTAATAAGTTACATGACTGTGAAATAATCAATTTTTTTCTAATCATGATCTCAAGCAGATTATAAATGAATCAACTAGAGGTTCGCAATGCTTAGATCATGTATATTTAGAAATTGAAATGGTGAAATCACACAGTTATGATGTTGTTAATTATTTCAAAGAAATGGATCACAAACAAATTATTCTACAATGGAACATCTTGAGTAGCAAAACACAGAAACTAAATTTTGAAAATGCACACGTGCAGTGTTCCAGAATCAACTGGAATCTTTTTAGAGAATTAAGCTTACTGATTGATTATGAAAGTTTTTATTTCTTGAACACTGACGAGTTTGTTTCCTCTGTTTCATTGTTATTATCTATTTTATTTCAGGCATCTACGTTTACGGACATTACACCGAAAAGAATTAATAGGAAATTGTGTAAACTAAAAATAAACGAGATAATATAATAAAGTGTAGTCTTATCAATAGTATTAAACAAATGAGGTAAGATCTCATTGATAACGAAATTAATTCATCATTGCTGATTATTCGGCAAAGATCAGAACAAATTATTTTGGCCAAAATGAAGAGTAATCCTAGACTAGGATACAAACTCCTCAGAGATTATAGTAAATATAAGGAAAAGTTAAAGCTTATATTACCTGTGGATAAAACTGAGTATGAATTTCTCTTTGAATTGGATGATGTATTTGGCAATTTGATGTGTAATCCACAGAATGAAAGAAATTTTATGGAACTACCTGATCCTTTGGGAGACCAGGAATCAGGACTTGTTATTGACAGTGATGAATTGATAAAATTGATGTTAAAAATCAAATCAAAAAAACAAAAAGATAATAATAATAATAATAATACATTTATTTGGCATCAAAGGCCAACTGGCCCGACCATTGAGATAACAAATCAAGGGTAGGATATGTGGAGGTGAGTGGAATTGTGACTAGCAAAGTATTTGATGGCAGGGGAGTTTGGGAAGGGAAGTGTTATCAAAAACGTCAAGATAGTTCAATCTGGTGAAAAATAAATAAGAACAAATTTCCATTTGACTAGACAAGATCAATTGGAGAAAGTCCATGAATTGTCAGAGCTTCTAGGTAAAAGTGAGTTCGAAAATAAAGATAATAAAGATGGCGGATCGTAGGCAGACATCGGTCGATGGAGTCCATTGTCGTGGAGATTCAGTTGATGGAGCATAGCCAGGACATGATGGAATCAGTCGGATTGAAGACGAGCTTCTTGCACGGGTCGCAGGCATCCGTAGAACGAAGTTGTGATTGAAGGAAGGCCAGGGAAAGTCGATGTCCTGTTGGGTTATCGGTCCTCCGCTGAAACAAGAAAGAAAAGAATTGGATGAGGAAAACTTAGTAAGGTATCCACTACGTGGATATGATGGGGTCACGAATGGGTTGAGAAGAGGTATCAGTGAGTCAAGAAGAAAGGATGAAGACCAAGGAGGTAAAGTGGAAGATTAGAGAAGTTAAAGAGAATAGCCTGGGGAGAAGTAAATGTTATGGATTGAGAAGGAACCAGTTTCGTTCTCAATCCATAACATTTACTTCTCCCCAGGCTATTCACTTTGGTATTTCGATTGATAACCTGCTTCAATTACCCTTAACCCTTAGGAATGTGCTCTGCAACTTTATAAATAGAATTTTTATGAAAAGGAAATTACCAATCGATATACTAACGATAATAGCTAAGCCGTTGCCAAAAGTAAGTAAGCCAACGTGCGCCAGTGATTATAGATTAATCTCTATTATCCCTTCGTTTTTGAAGATAATAGAACGAGTGATACTAGATCATTTAGAATGTATGTTGCCGGCTGATTTTGATTTATGTCAACATGGATTTACGAGAGATAGATCGACAACTACTAATATGCTCTCCATGTGGAAACATGTAATTTCATTACATGAGAATAAATTAGATGCATAAATTGTATTTATAGATATTAGAATAGAATAGAATAGAATAGAATATCTTTATTTGAATTCAAACCACACATGTTCCATTAAATAATAAAATTAGAAAATGCACAATATAAAAAGATATCACATCACATATATATGTGCAATTAAGTGTACTGTACAGTTTATCGGCATCTGAAAGATCAGCTGTAAACAGTGATAGATTCTTAATCAAAATTGAAAATTTAAGTTATAACTCGAATATTACATTTGTTGCTGAAACAATTAATCTTGGCTTTTATTTAACCATGAAAAAGTATTATCATAATCAAAATTAAAAATATCATCAGGATTAAACACTTTTTCTAGTTCGGTAGATAAAAATTTAAAAGACATTTTAGTTGGAGGCGTTTCTCTAAGCCCCTTTGGCAAGTGATTATAAATTTTGTAAATTTTTGAAAACGAGAACAGCTTGCTCGCAACATTCCCAATCAAAGGTGGAGATATTGCAGAATGACCAGATCTAGTTCCAATTTCATGACTCTTTCTTATGGGATTCATATAGGCACCAGACCACTGGTTTAAATGGAAAACTTTTATACAATAGCACATTCTCCGAAACCATAAAGGATGCAGTGATACAAATTGTAATCTAGTGGCGTATATAGTGCAGGAGATAGGACTAATTTGCTTCACAACTTTTCTTTGTACAGCTTCTATTTTATTAGACAGATCCTTTGTTAAGGGATTCCAAGTAGCGGCGGCATATTCTAGTATCGGTCTAATCCATATTATAAACATTTTGAATTTTATTTCATGTGATATAATATTTCTATTTATCAATGCCCATCTTTTCTTGGCACTGCCTACTATCCTTTCAATATGTCTCTCAGCAGAAACCGTACAATGAATAGTTATGCCTAAATCCTTAATTTCTTGCATAAGTTTAATCTCAAAAACATCATTAATCTCAGCATCATGAAAATAAACATACTTAAAATCTGTTCTGTTACCTATTTTTAAAGCTCTCGTCTTTTTACTGTTTATTCTCAGCCCTAGTGTTAACAGATATCTACTTAAATCATACAAATCAAGTGTCACATTATTTTTGGAGAATTCAACATTATTTGGATCAATTGGAAAGATTATTTTCAAATCATCAGCAAATTTGCAAACTCGACCGTTAGAAATCTTAGTTTCCAAATATGCAAATACAATTTTAAATAATATTGGTCCCAAACTGGATCCCTGTGGAACTCCACTTGTTACCCTTTTCGATTTAGATACCAAATCGTTTACTTGAATACTCATTCTTCGATTATATAAGTAGTACCTAAGTAATCTAAAAATATTCGGATCAATATTTAATAAATTAATCGCATTCAAGATAGCATCAAAAGATATAGAGTCAAAAGCTTTTGAGATATCTATGAATACAATTAATGCATCTAACTTTTTCTCATCTAATGTAATTACATGTTTCCACATAGAGAGCATATTAGTAGTTGTCGACCTGTCTTTCGTGAAGCCATGCTGGCATACATCGAAATCAGCCGGCAGCATACGTTCTAAATGATCAAGTATTAATCGTTCTATTATCTTCAAAAACGAGGGAATAATAGAGATTAATCTGTAATCACTGGTACACGTTGGTTTACTTACTTTAGGCAAAGGTTTAGCTACTATTGTTAGTATATCGATTGGTAATATCCCACTCTTTAAAATTCTATTTATAAAATTGCAGAGCGCATTCATAAAATTTAAGGGTAATTGAAGTAGGTTATCAATCGATATACCAAGGTGATCTTTTTGTTTTTTTTTGATTTTATTTTTAACATTAATTCTATCAATGCATCACTGTCAATAACAAGTCCTAGATCCTGGTTTCCCGAAGGATCAGGTAGATCAATGAAATTACTTTAGTTCTGTGGATTACATAACAAGTTGCCAAATACTTCATCCAATTCACAGAGAAATTCATAATTAGTTTTACCCACAGATAATAAAAGCTTAAATTTTTCCTTATATTTACTGTAGTCTGTGAGGAGTTTGTATCCTAGTCTAGGATTACTCTTCAGTTTGGCCAAAAATAATTCTCTCTGATCTTTGACGGATTATCAGCAGTGACGAATTAATTTCTTTATCAATCATATCTTACCTCATTTTTTAAATATTATTGATAAGACTACACTGCATTATATTATTAATAGAATTTTGAAGAATGGGAAATTACCAATCGATATACTAACGATAGTAGCAATTTTGAATGCGATTAATTTATTGAATATGGATCCGAATATTTTTAGATTTCTGAAATACTAATCGAATAATGTGTAATCAAGTTAATGATTTGATATTAAAACCGAAAAGAGTAAAAAGTTGAATTACACAACGATAAAGTTTAAGGCCAATTTTATTGAAAATCGTATTTTCACATTTGAAAATTAAGATCCTTAACGGTCGAGTTTGCAAATTCGCTGATGATTTAAAAATAATCTTTCCAATTGATCCAAAAAATGTCGAATTCTCCAAAAATAATGTGACATTAGATTTGTATGATTTGAGTAGATATTTGATTACGCTAGGGCTGAGAATAAACAATAAAAAGACGAGAGCTTTAAAAATAGGTAACAGAACAAACTTTCATTATGTTTATTTTTATGATGAAGTGATTAATGATGTGTTTGAAATTAAACTTATGCAAGAAATTAAGGATTTAGGTATAACTATTCAATGCACAGCTTCTGCTGAGAGACATATTGAAAGAATAGTAGGCAGTGCTAAAAAAAGATGGGCACTAATAAATCGAAATATTTTATCGAATGACGTTAAACTAAAAATGTATACCATATGGATTAGACCAATACTAGAATATGCTGTTGCTACTTGGAATCCATTAAAAAAGGGATTGTCCAATAAGATAGAAGCTGTACAAAAAAAGTTGTGAAATAAATTAGCCTTATCTACTGCACTATATACGCCTCTAGATTACGGTTTGTGTCAATGCAATCTTTGTGGTTTCGGAGGATGTGCTATTGCATAAAAGTTTTCCATCTGAACCAGTGTACTGGTACCTATATGACTCCAATAAGAAAGAGTCATGAAGTTGGAACTAGATCTGGGCATTTGGCAATATCTCCTCCTTTGGTGGGGAATGTTGCGAGCAGGTTATTCTCTATCTCGAAAATCTACAAAATATATAACCAAATGCCAAAGGGGCTTAGAGAATTGCCTCCGTCTAAGATGTCTTTTAAATTTTTATCTACTGAACTTGAAAGAGTCTACAGTTTTGCTGATATTTTTTATATTGATTATGATAATACTTTCTCATGATTGAATAAAACACAAGCATAATTGTTATCGGAAACAGATTTTCTTGAGATTTTCATTTCCAAGTTTTGTTTTATCATATTTGAAATGCTGTGCATTATATCATCATGTTAGTCAACAATACATACACCAATTGCTAGTCATGGTTCTCAAATTTTTGGATAATGTTTCAATCGAATTATACCTTAATTGTTCCTATTTTGATAATGTATCTATAATTCTCTACAACCGTTCTTTCTGTTTTTGTTTTGTTTTATAGTAAAACTAGTGAGATATACTTATCTATATATGACTAATTGCACAATTATATGTGATGTGATAATTTAAAAAAATATATATTTTACATTTTTCAATTTTATTATTTGATGGAATATGTGTGGTTTGAATCCAAATAAAGATATTCTATTCTATTCTAAAAAAAATATGTCGACAATTAATTTGTGTCGTTACACAAATGAATTGGATTAAAAGAAAATATTGTAGAGGAAGATAAAAATATACCTCTACACGTATTTTTTTTATGTAAATTTCGCGCGCGCGGTTTGAAATGGCTATAATTTTGTCGCATCTTGAGAAAATCGTTTCAGAACTTCAGAATTCTGTGAAGGAGCTGAAGGATGAGAATAATCGTGTCATGAATAAAGTGTCAAAACTGGAAACAGACGTTGAAGTGTATACGGCAAAATTGGAATTAGCAGAAAAGAAAAATGAATCTTTAAGCGCGCAAATTGTTCAATTGACTGATGTGTTAAATACGAAATTAGATAATTTAAAGACTGATGTTCAGCCATGGGTTGAGTTGGCTGAAATAACAGTGGAAAATGACTCATCAATCAAGAATAAAATAACAGGCGAAGAGATAATAAACATATTAGCGAATGAAGTATCAGCGCGGATTAGTAAACAAGAACAGCTAATTTATTTAATCTTGATGAGAATGCTGATGTGAATGATGTCGAGAAATTAAATATCCTCATAAAGGATGAGACACATGCTGACATTGCTAAATGTTTTAGAGTTGGAAAAAGATCCAATCGTCCTAGACCGGTGGTAATAAATTTAACAAAGAGGCCAACAAATATACAGATTGAGGCCATCAATAAAAGGAAAGGTGAGAGTCCGAGTTTTAATAGTATACATATTGGTCGTGATAA
>JAQBSW010012731.1:0-15926 GCA_029291075.1 Eudiplozoon nipponicum
TGCCCGAATGCTAACTTGGCCATAATGGTGTTGTGTGGAGGTTTAGTTTGCCTCATTTCTGTGATTTATCCTGATAACTTTACTCATAGTAGCAACGTATTACTTCTCACTCTGCCTCTCTCTTTCTCTCTCGTAAATCTCACTAATAATTTGTCTAAATTCATTTATATACGTTTTTTCACTCCTTATGGTTATATGGCAGTGAAACATTAGTCATTTTTTACTTTTGTATGGATGGACATGATGATGATGATGATGATGATGATGATGATGATGATGATGATGATGATGATGATGATGATGATGATGAGTTTATTTTCTATGGATAACTGAGCGCTCCGCGAGAATTAAATACTAGAAAAGAACAAACTGAATTCCGGTTGGAACGAGGTTGTTTATATAATATTTTTACATTTTTACTTTCAAATCGACATGTATTTCCGTCCCACAATAGACTTCATGGGTGCATTTTATTTAGTTATATGTTCTGTCGAGAATTGATATGACAGTTCAATTTGTAAATAGTATATGCACTCTTTAAACAAAAACATCAGATCCCGTTGGTGTCTACAATAAATTATCGCATTACCTTATAACTAGCAGTCTTATTCGTCAAGGATGATCTTTTACCAAATTAAGATTTAAAAAATAATAGATGCAAGTATCGAAGATTGACTTCACAATGCTTTAGTCGATCTTGATTATGCAGTTGAATTTGTATTGTTTTATGACTACGGAGATTCTAAATAGGACATCTGAAATAAATTAGCTGTCGTCCTGTCATACGATATGAAATTCTCTTTAAATGTGCGATTCTTGTACAGGATCACTCACCTCTCACTGAAAGGTGAAAAACTGTACCAAGTTGGCAGGTTTAAGTGGCTTTGTAGCTCTTACATTAGCTCGGCAATATGTGTGACGAGGTTAAAATGCAAATTGCGTAAGGTAGAGTACCTTTGTCCAACTATCGCCATTTGTTAAAAATCGTGAGTATCTCACTATGCCTAAAAGGTAATGTGTACAATACATTTTTACGTTCAGCTTTATTAAGCACAATTAAATATTGATCCTTTAGATTAGAAGATCGTAGACGCTTTTAAGCATTCGAACGCCGATGGTTGTGAAGTATGTTACATATGGGCCATTAGCTGCAAATAAGAAACGCTGAAATCCATCGACTGCTTTGCCTTGATCACGTTTTACGTGTCTTTAATTCGATTACTTAGTATAGCGTTATTATCTCAACTAGCGACAAATCGGTGTAAGAAACAATGTGAACGGATTTTGACATGACAGAAACAGCTAAAGTCAACTAAAGTCAAATTGGTAATATAGGACTGTCTTGTTTCCCAGGATAGGGTCCACACGTGCATAATAACTTTTGGTGGGAAACCTTGTGTGATATGACGTAGAATCAAACTCTGTGGCAATCTGAATAGATAAGTATCTCCATTTTAACTTAGTCCTCCCACTGATAGATCACGATTCTGCAATATTTTTGTTTAACTTATTGTTTTGTCAATATTATATATTTTTGTTATTAAAAAGTTAGAATTAAACATTGTTCTACTTCTTTTACGTTTCTTCACTAATAATGGCAGTGGAGCATAATTTACTAATGGCTGTCTTATTTTTCTCTATAATGATGATAATGAAGACGATGATGATAATGATGGTGGTTATGGTGGTGGTGGTGGTTGTGGTGATTTATCGATCAAATGCATAATTAATGGATTTGATTATTTGCGTGACTTCAGTATAAGCGAAATATTGCCTAAGATGGTTCACTGGTTTGACATAGTCGTAAGACAGTGTCGAGGAAGTTTTCCTGAAAATATCCATACACGTGTGGCTAACATGTTAACTATCTTCTGTTAACCAAAGTCCAGCTTTTTGCCTGCACTTGACGTAAGTGTTTGCACAAACACTTAAATGGGCAAATGCGATTTTTGGTGCCTTTTAAAAATTCCAGTCAGTCTAGGCAGATGGTGTTCGTTGTCCTTGGTCGGCATATTGTCTAAGAGAAGGAAAACTTTGAAATTAAACCAACGGACAGGTGGTGTTCATCAGCTTTGGTTGGCAGGCTATTTAAGAGAAAGAGGACGGAATCTGAACCATTCATGTCCACTTGGAATGGGTGACCTGGGGTTTTCGTACAGCCAACAAACAAAGACAAAAAAATAATTATGATTCAATACTGGTTTGATCGGGGGGCCGGACAATCAAATTCGCCTTATCTGTTAGGTCTCAAGAAGGGGATAAGCGAAAACAACTACTGTTTGTTGACTTAACATTGGGATCCTCCCTGTCTTCTTAGGTGAATTTGGAGTAGGTCCGATTTCGTCACTTACTTATTGGAGAGTAAATATTGATTATACTGACTTAAAATCTCCCATCCAAGTTCATTTAGTTCCTTATATGCACGTGCTATAGATCCTACTAAGTCGTGCTCACATGCACAAGTCCAAGGAAAGGGTAGGAGGAAGAAAGAACATACAACATTCCATAAAACGCATTGTTGATTTCTATCATCCTTTGCTTGTCTACGTTTGATTCCTAGACCGGAAAAGTTTTCCACTGGATCTTAACTCGCGAACTAATCAATTTTTACGGCTGCTGAACTGAAATGGCATGGTACCCACATTTCTTACTTTTAGGACACCAGAATCACTTTAAACACGCTAAAATGTCTCATTAGGACCTTGCTGACAAACAAAAGCAATATTTCTGCCATCCAAAACTGAAAGTGTTCCAACCAGGTATGGTGTCGTCTTTCTTCTCTCCAGAGCTGCATCGACGGCCCAACCTGACTCCAAATCTATTAGCTCGATTAGCTTAGTTATAAATGTGTACGCGTCAACTTTCTTTAAAGCTACTAATTCTAATGATGATTTCTTTGAAAAGCTATCAGATTTGTCCTCTGCCCTTTAGCGCCATTCCGGAATACTAGTGATTGAAAGACTAAACAAAAAAGGAAAAATGTAAAAGTAGAGAGAATTTCAAATAATGGATCAATCAATAAATATTTTTTGGTTTAATTTGTCAATCCTGAAAATGGGACTAGATATGAAGTCCCGAAAATTTGAAAAAAAACTGAAAAATTGATTCGAGTACAATTTCAGAAAAACTAACGGTGGACGCCTTCTGAGTGACGGGACCAGTGAGAACCCATCAATCGAGCCAATCTGTGCACCTGGAAATGTAAAGAAATCAAGATTTTAACGACCTATGAGTGCTAACAATTGTCCCGCAATAATTAATAGTAGAATCAAATTGAATAATGACAGCGCTGCGCAAGGAACAACATCATTTATACATCAGAGTATTACAACTCATCCGCTACGCCACCGAAGCTGTGCATTGAAGTCGTGATTAAATTATCTACCAACTTATGCTTTTTTGATAAACAAAGTTTCCATGGAATTCTTTAAATAAAGTTTGCGAGCTTGAAGTAAACACCAATCCTTTTGTATTTAACCAGTCGTCGAACAACATAACAAAACTACCATGGAATGTCAGTCTCACTGTTGCGGAAAGAATAATGGCTGTTTTTCGAAAATTGTCTGCTGCATTAAGCGCATTGCCAACTGGTTTAAACGATTCTTATTGTATTTAAAAGATGTCCTAATTTATAAAAAATGTTATATTTTCATAAAAAAAATGTGTTTGCTTTGTAAAACTTAAAGGTGTTGATTATACGTATTATTTATAATGTAGTTGAAGAAATTATTATTCGTGGTACTTTTATTCTACGTTGACAGATTTTCTTATTTTATTATGCCATTTATTCCTTCAATGTATGTTTGACTACAATGGTTAGCAACTACATTTCACCTTTTCAGAACTACTTTTTTAGTTTGATCTTTGTGGTCAGCTTTCCTTCATGACTTTATGATGATCAAATAAGTTAGACACTAGTTAGTCACTGTAAACTGCAGTAGAATGGTTGTTTTACTGTTAGTCAGAAATAAAAATTGGTGCTTATTGCAACTCCGAAATCTTAAAATAAATTTTTGTGATGTTCATACTGGTAATGTGTTCATTCCTGGTGGTCATTATTGCGCGTTTCGTCGCTGAAATAGGAAGGATATTCAAAATTTAAGTGGGATTCAAAATTTTATCAGACACCATACTCTTAGATAAGATTTAATGGAGCATAACGAAATTATTTCTAAACTGAACTGAATTTAAGGACGTTTTACTTGATCCTCAGTTTTATACCATGCGTGGCGTGCGCCTATTTAATGGTATGCTAATAACTTATTGTTGTTCGACGACAGGTTAACAAAATGGGATTGGTGTTTACTTCAAGCTCGCAAACTTGATTTAAATAATAACTGTTATTAAATTTTATATCTTGAGTGCAACCCTACTGGTTTGAATTGAAATTTAGCATGTGCATTGGTTTTTCGGCCTTCTAGTTTTATCACTCATGGCATGTTTTTATGACGAGTGTTTCTGAATTATTAGTCTCCCCCATCTGAAAGTGAGGGCCATCACATTCATTTTACATTGAGTGCTTAAAACGAATAGTTAACGCATGCATTTGATAAATTATTATTTAGCCACTCTGGTCTTAATTAGTTAGATGAAAACAACAGTTTGGAAAATGCACACACACACACACACATGTGAAACGCGATTATCTAATGAAAACGTCAGTCTGAAGTATAAATACTATGACTAGAGGAAATAACGCGCTTGCTTCATTAGTTTCGTTTGTTAAAGTTGTGAGGCATATTGCAACTGATGAAGGCTAACGTTAAGTTAGACCGTTGACAATCGTCAAAATAGCCGAAGATGCCATGGAGGCGAATTGCGCCGTAAATAAATCGACTTTAATCACGAAGATGTTGAATCATATATAGCTCTTCCATCCGCCAGCATAGGATCCGTTCGCTCATCAAAGTTCGTAACTCAAAACCTTATTTGTTAGATCCTCGATTCCTACTAATCGTACATCGTTTTGCAGACTTATGCAATCATTTTTATTCTTATTCTAGTTTTGGTGTTGGAGTTTAATGTGAGCTATGATTATTAAGCGATACAATGAGCCACAATTACACGGCACTTTTAATTCTATATTGCCTTGTTGTTTAATTGGCCTTGTTTTTGCTATATGAAGATGTTGATGAATATGCTTGTGTTTTGTATTTAGGCAAGTCTTCTCCTCTTGGCTAGATTCCAACTGTCTTTCCTTGTTTTCAGATTATTCATCATAAATGGCAGCAAATCATTAGTGGTTCATAATGATTTTATTTTATATTTAACCAAGACGTTGAAGCATAATTTGTTTCAAGTAATTCTTTTTGCTACAAAGTATGTTGGAAATTCGTAAAATGGCAATGTTTAGCACTCGAGAGACCTTTATAAATTATTTTGAGGTGCAAAATTTTAATGACATGTATGTGTTATTCTAGCAGTATTAAAATACTTTCTTATAGCTAAAGTGATATTTGTATCACACCTATAGTTTTTATTTGTCAAATACCGAAAACATTTATTACCCGGTATGAATTTAAACAATACGTTTAAAATTGCATATTAGCACTCTCGTGCAATCTTATCAACTGCTTTACTGGAGAGATAAACCAATAAATAATTTTGATCAAATTGTAAAAATTCAGTCCTCGTTAGAAAGTATACAAGAAATATATAGTTCTTATAACTTCTTATATAATCATCTGATGATATGTATTTGAGTTCTCTAAGTAAATTGATTTCTGTTGCCTCAGCTTAGTGTTATTGTACTTTATTATTCATCAAATTTGGTTTCGGAAGATGGAGAATCTCTTATCGTTGGACTAATTACTATTCCTTAGATGAAATTCGTATTTCTTGAATTTTATCAGTACATGAAGAATGTTCAGATTGGTTATACATTGCACATATTGCGTCGTCTTTAAACTAGCAGTGATAACGAATTTGTACAAGTTGACTCTACTATTACGTGCAAGAGATCGCGTTATGCAACTATTTCAGATTTCTCGACCACGTGGGTAGTGGTGTTGGGTCGTAGTGCCTGTTCCTACTGATGAGTCGCTGGAAAGCACGAAACGCTTGAGCCCATTATGTTACACCTATTATTCACACCGACTTTGACCTATTGCGCTACCATATACGCAATGCCTAATACATAATTGCACGAGGAATGAACGATGATATGGTTCTGTACCCGGTGGCTCACTTTTTCATTTAAATTTCAGTCATGACCTACTTCATTCGCGTTTCTTTATGCAGTTCGCGCATTTTTTATGAAAGCCAAGTTTTAGCGATATAACGTTAAATATGTAACAAAAAGGTCTCCAAAATATCTAAAATCAACTATTATTCAGCATTGTATGGGATCGCTACAAAACAAAGCTGTTACTAATAATTTGATCAATTTACATTCATTATTTGGACGGCTTTACCAAACAAAACAAGATACAAGCGCATCTGCCTGCAACTTATGTTCCTGATGCACACCAAGCTTGACCATTTTAACACGAGTGAGAAAATTTGGTGGTCACTTGCTTTTGAAGCATTTGTACAGTATCCTGGTTTTTTTAATTGCTATTGCAAGATATTTACGATTATTTATTCACCATTGGATAAAACATAACCATTTTGATTTTTTTGTGACAGGGAACGAAACGTGGCGCAAATGAATACAAATTAGTTCCTAAACGAATTTAGATGGCTACTTTAGATGTTGTCTTTTTGATTAAATTATTTTGAATTGGTTTGCTGAGAAAAAGAATCTTAGATTATGAACAGCAAATTATTATTTCCAGTTTAATAAATTATTTGTATAATTAATCTAGTTAGTTTAAAGGAAACGAGAATGTGAGAACTACTAATGCGTTGTCAAGTTGTTGCAGTATTCACATTTTCTATCAAACTTTGTGGCAAAGGCGAAAAGCGAACTACGTCCGTATTTCGCGCTGATTTTTGCTTATCCTTCTGTTTCTGAATGAAATACCTTGTAACAAGACACACCATGCCAATTGTATAAATAGTTAGATGATATTTATTTTTAATTAACACTAAGCAAATGTTATATCTTTAATCGCATAGGAACTTCATCATTAGGGCCATTTGATAACTGATGTTGAGCGAAGTTGGAGTATAAACGTTTTGCTGCAGTATCGGGTTTTAAAAGTGCTTGTAATTGTTATGAAATGAGAAAAAAGCAAGGCGTCGACAATTGAGTGTGTGGATGACGTTTACGATGTTAATTTTTATTGCTTTTATACACATAGATGTAGCAGATAACATTGTCTATAAATGTATACACACACACATTGTTCGTGTATGATCGATGCTGCCTTGTTTTTAAGCTGACTTGGCCATGTTGGTGTTGTGTAGAGGTTTAGTTTGCCTCCCTTCTGTGTACTATCTAGGTAAATATACTCGTAGTAGCTAAGTCCTCCCCCTCATAAATCTTTGTAATAGTCTTTTGTCTAAATTATTATAGTCTTCATTATTAAAATATATTTCTTGTATTTTGCTATTCTTCTTGTGTTTATTTGTCAGTTTAATATTGGTTACTAATAGTTAGTAAATTTCTGTGAATGATGATGACATACATACATACATACATACATACATACATTTTTTTTTTTTTTTTTTTTTTTTTTTATTTTTATTTATATATATATATATATATATATATATATATTTATATATATATATATTATATTTTATTATATTATACAGAAAATTCAAATGTAGAGAGAGAGAGAGAGAGAGAGTGAAACAAGGTAACAACCGATAAATTACTTGCGTCACCTCCAGTTTATTCTCAATATACAAACGTGCTGTTTCTGCTTGTATGAAAAACTGCCGCCAGATTTATGCAAGCAGAAAATTTATATTCAGGAATTGAGATCGAACTGGATGTGACTCAGGAAATTGATTGGTTGTTTTATTATTTCATACTCTCTCCACGTTTAAATGCGCCGTTCGTTTTGAATTTCAATGATTTATATTGTTTCTTTGGTGGAAGCCTGTAAATGAGAGAAAAATTGTTTTTGAATCTGAGAAATTTTCTTTTAATCTTTGCACATGGAAAGAGGAATGTGAATAACAACTATGTCGTGGATGTTTGACCTAGTACTGCCGCATACTTATAAATAGCTACTCAGCTCGTAATGTATGCGCTTATTAAGCCCTTTTCGTGGTAACATTTATCCCTTTGAATTAAATTGCTGTTAGTTACCTTATGCTTATTCAGTAAACACTTTTGTGTTAGATAGTTATTGTTTCCACCCCTATTGGTTGGGCCATGCACTCGGATATCGTCTGTGTTTATTATCAGTGTATCGTCCAGACGAGACTTAATTATGCCTAATTCTGCAGTTAAATTGTTCATTTGAGCAGTCAGTCCTTGAATCAACGTCTCTAATCAATCAGAAGCCATTTGTAAATGTACCACACATGCTTCATTTTTATTCAATTATATATATTATTTGCTCGCATAACGAACATCGATTTAATAAAACAAATTTACAAATATTAATTAATTTATGTTCACTTCAGCTCGAAGTCTGCTTTCATCATTGGGCTGACTGCTTCATCCTTATACGGGCGCTTCTGCGAGGAATTTCTGTTGAATAAATGCCCGCCCTAGATAAGACCCTTTGTTCGTTCTTTGTCTTAAAGGTGGCTATTGCTACAATAGTCACGCTAAAAAATTTAAATCGATATTTTTATTGAATGATTTCAAAAATATCAAGAAAATTTGTAAACTGATTTTTGGCGAAACAAGACTATTAGATCTATAGGTGTAATTATTAACTTTCAGGTGGCTTGTTCTTGTTATTGACTGTATATTGGCTGCAAAAACAGCTTCATGTAGTAATGTTCTGCAATATGTGTAGACCAGCATTCGGCCTTAAAGTAATAAGCTATTTAATATGGTCATAAGGGTAAGGGGTATAAATTTTTCGGAGAAAGTCAATTTATAGCTAATAATTGACGCTACCAAAAGATGAATGTAGTTGACTTCGCATGTCTCACGCGCTCGGAAAATTAACGGAAAAATGGAAGAGCATAGCAGAGTTGTTTGAAGAAAGAAAAACAAGCGGCGATGTTCTCAATTTGATTTTAAGGAATGCGTTGTCTGATGCAATATTCCAAAGGTCTGTTATGTTTAACATATGGAATAAAATGAAGAGGAGTGTAAAAATTTAATTAAATATGCTTGCAAGTCATCTTTTTTGTTTAAAAAAAATTAAAACAGAAAAACTCGAAAACACCCACTCCGTATCTGATGTTGTATGAAGGAAAGAAAACAAGTACACAATTGCTCAGCCAAGCAGGAAAAGCACATACGGTATCCAGCAACAGGGTTATGAATGCTCCAGTCATGTCTTCATTTTGTTCTTCGTCAAGTTTGGTTCTAAAAGTGTACAATGATGAGTGTTTTACTAAGTCAAGCACCGGAGCTACGGAATTTCCGGTCCGATCAATGAGGGAATTAGCACAACAGCATCGAAGTGCTTCTAGTTCATCGATTAACCACACTGCTCCAGGAAAATGTGAAGTAGACTATTTTGTTAAACTGGATGAGAACGAACATAAAAATGGAGTACTGGAAGAGCGTAGTATGCTGAATTTGGATGGGAAAAAAATTTCTTCCTCAGGTATGCCGGCAAGATTACATTTAATTCTATATTTTATTCGTGTATAGTTTGCAATAATGTCAAATCTGATTCTTGTAACGCAAAATTTTCAGTGCGAACAATGTCAAACCGGTTATAATACAGCTTTAGTGTTTATGCAAGCTCTGTTTAGGAAGTATAATTGTTTTATCAGGAATGATGAAAAACGTGTGTCATATAGTATTCCTGATTAAGTTAGCGCCATTTGGCAAAATTAGCTGGACCATTGCACCAAATATCATGAGGATCATTGAAGGTGCTTTGGAAACTGCTTTGTGTATATTGGCGGTAGTTCTCTTCTAGTATCAACGAGGTAGCGTTGTTAATTGCCTACATTCATGGTAGTTATTTGGTTCCTGTGTGCCAGCGTAGTCAATGATTACAGAAGTTGGTAGAACCAAACGGAGTCAGATAATATATTTTCAATAAAATTGACGGCGAGGCACTTGTATGACTAGCCAGTCTCATGACAATGCTGCGGTTACAGTTGTTTAGAGCCGGCTAGTCCTGAGGTCGTAATTTAGTTTTGGCTTCGGGCGAGGATTGCCTTTTATCTACCGACAGTTTATACTAAGGTAGGTTAGACTTTTTGGAATTGTGCGAACAACGTAACCTTTAAAATAAGGTCGAAGTAGATTTTTTGTAGCAGTCATTGCTAAAATAGCCTGCGTCTAAAAGGTTTATAAGAGTTACTTTGAAACACCCGTGCTTACATTATGAAAATGCATTATTCACTAATAATAATATAAATAACAATAATTATAATAATAGCAGCAATATTACTGCCCCTTATAATAGTTATAATATTATCAAAATTAATACGAAATAGCTGAACTGATATAGCCGCCAAAGAGAAAAGCATAGTGAGAACATGAGCAAGTTGACAGAAAATGGATTATGTGCACAAAATATGGATTTAATTATTTCAAAATGAATAAATTCTACACTTATAAGAAATTCCCCTAGCTGCAAAATATGACTGATTTTTAATAATCGCAGATTTTCGCTTTTTTGTATCAGTTCAATTCAATGAAAAGCGCAATATGCTTTATCGTGTTTTCTGCCTGTCTGTAATTAATAGAATTGCCTTTTGATTTAAACAGCTAGTTATACGATTTCAACATTCGTACACGAATCTGTCTTCTCTTACTTAATTCATAATTTCGTTATAGAAAGCCGTATGTGCCGTTGAGGAACTTTATTCTGGGGGGAAATAAAATTCGAAATCGTGAACTTTATCGATTTTGTTAAAATTATTCGCGACATTTTGTAGTTAAATGTCATGGAAACTGATCAATTTTCATACTAATTTTAGGACTGTGCTTTACAGCATCATGTTGAGAGTGGTCTTTGATTTTCTTCTTATGGAACCAAATCACATCAGGCAGATCATCTTCTGCCTAAATTTACAGGTACATCGACCTAGATGGAGCTTCCGTTTTGTAAGTTATGGAAATCACTGGAATCATTGATCGATTTCTTGAACCGTTATCGACTGCATTATCTCACCACGCCGTATCCTCGACAACTATTAGTCACGAGGAGGGGGAAATATTTACGGGAATATTACAGTTATTAGAGTGCACCGAAAATTTCTAGCTAATTCGGCTTTTTAGGCGTAGATAATTATTGAAAGTTCTGCCGTAACCAGCTCTTCTCCGGTTATGTGATAGTTTATTTTGGTTGACATGCTAACCACAACGTTGCCAAAATTGCCAAGATGTATGTAAGTGGTTAGCAGCAATAGTTTTCAGAAAATTGGGATTGTAATTGTTTTTTCTGCATATGAAAGTAATTTTTATATTTATTTGATTTATAATCTTGTTAATAGCTTCTGAAATATACCTCACTTTGTGTTCGTCAATTTAGATTGTCTGGCTGATTTGCAGTCTAGTTTACGCATCGAAAATCGGATAAACTCATTAAGTAACAACGACACTGGTAAACTCGGCGATGAATTGTCTAGTCAAGCATCTACCTCCGATGCCCAATTGAATAAGTCTAAATGTCAGAATATTAGAGGCTCGAGTTTGGACCCATCTATTGATGTAACAAAATCAGGAGAAATTCACATTATTCGCGATCCATGCGTTAATCGGGACAACAATCGTGGATGGATCAACTTGAACTTTCCTATGGTGATGCGCTCCTGGGAAAGTTCCCCTCTAAGACTACCTGTCGGTTCAGCTGTGCCGGTTAGTCAATCCGATCTTGACGCTGACCGAATAGTGCAACGCGATGCATCAATTAGAAGCAATAGACAAAGACACCTGGTCGTGTCTGACGTGAATCCACATTTCAGACACTCGCTTATGTTGTCCACTCATTTGAGTGAAGTTTCTGAACGGCCGAACAGCGCTGTCTCGCAAAGAACGGAGAAGACCAGTCTTACAAGTCTAAACCGTTTATGTGGAATAGACGAAGGCGTGCTTAAATTTATTTTGCCGTTAAAAACGCAGTGGGAAAAAGAGTAAGAATTTAAAAAACTGGACATATATATGAAAAAAATAATTTATTTATTTCTTGCCCATTCTAACACTATTTCATTTATTGTGTGAATAAAACATTTTCATAAAGCGACTCATATTGACTATAGGCATTGATTTTTCTTTTAGTATTTGCCACTGCCTTCAAAAAATGAAGTCTAAAAAAATATTACCGTCTTTGTGTGGTCACAGAATATTGATATTAAAATATTTTTCTTGAATAAATTCATTTCCCTTCTAAATACCCGATTCCACATTATTTATTAGTGTTGCTTAAACATTATTTATAGTATTCTAGACACATTGATCCATTCTCCTAGGAAAATGATAATCATACATTAATATACAGATCATCATCATCATCATCATCATTACATAAAGAAATAAAACAGAATTTAACAACTGACAATTCACTGCTACATAACCATGCGAAAAAAAGTCATTTAACAACAATAACAGCGAAACGAAAGCTATACGAAACAAAAATTTTTAAGGGAAGGAATAAGTTGGGATGGAAATGCGCACATTCATATTCATTTAAATGTAGGTGACAGTAATGCAACAATATTTCAAAGAATGTACATTAATAGAAATATATAGTTTGGTTGAAAAGAATAAGTGTATGGCTATTTGTGGGCTTCGATTGCAGTTCTGATGAAGTAGGCTACCAATAGCTGTATAAATATTACCATACAAAATAATTATGTTGCATATTAGATGAGAAAGTTTAAAAACGTCAATATTAACGGAAGGTACAATCTTATGTGCAAATTCGATTTGCGCTTAGAGTCAACTAGTCAGTAGAAGACGGTATTAATCCCTATACCCATTATGTATTTGAGTGCAAAATTTGTGAAAATTATACGGTTCAATCTCCTGTACGAGTGTGTATACCAAAATTGGTGAAATTAACCTTATAAAGTCTTCAAAAATTCCATTTCAAAATCAACTCGCTATATAAAATATAAATACCGAGCCTGTAAGGGATAACAGCACCGTGGCTGTTGAGTCGGTACGTGATACCAACACTGTGGTTGAGGATTCGGTACATGCTACCCACAAAATGGATTTCAGGATATGCTACATTTTACCACAGTTGAGAATTACATCTATTTCTGAACACCTGGTACTGCAGAAAATCCATACACTATGGCCTTAATCGATATCAGTTATTACATTTTGCGGTAATTAGGGCATCATTCAATTAAAAATATAAAAGTTATACAATACTTCTTACGGAAAACTATCAAAATATAGTTGTGCTTAGCTTTTGTGCACCTAAAATGGTGGAAAATCTTGTTCCAACGTCATTTTCAGACAAGCAGCTGATGCCTGACTCAAAAATGAAGAGACAGGTAAGAAACCATCAATCAAGGCCATTAATCGGTGCACCTGAAAATGTACAGGAATAAAGATTTTACCGGCTTACGAGTGCTATCAATTATCCCGCACAAGAAAATTGCGGTCAAATCCACAACAAGAAGGACAGCTCTGCGCAATTCAACTCAACATTTAAGATTTACCTATTAACATATGAGTTTGAAAAGAACCAGAAGGATAAACCAAAATCAGTATGAACGAAGAGTAGAATCTCATCTGCACGTTCGTTTCGTGTCTACTGGCGACTTATCAGTAGGTGTCGGTATCCTACTGGTCCTATTTGAAATAATTAGTTATTAAATATGCCACACCAAATAAATAATTTCGTATATATTAATACTGCGCAACAAAAATTATATGAATATTGCATATTTAATTGAATGATGTCATGATTATTGATGTAGATCAAGACCAGAGTATACGAATTTGCTGGAGAAACTGGTGATCAGAAGTAGTTTTGTGAAACCTATCATGTATTGAAATCCATTGTGTTAGTACTTTGTATCGATTCGGCAACCGTAGTGTTGGTATCAGGTACCGGCACAACAACCATAGTACTGGTACTCTTTACAGGCTCGGTATATATTATGTATAGTGAGTTGGCTTAAACGTCTCATTGTCGTAGACTTAGTATGAATATACCTCCATTATCGCTGATATAAACTTTCTTATATGAGATTGTATCGTTCATTTGTCTCACATTGCTCGCACAGATATACTGTGGTTATTGGCCGTAATACCGGCACCTGGTGAGTCGCCAGTAAGCACGAAACGAATGTGCGCATGAGATTATACATTTTGTTCATGCTGAAATTGGTTTATCCTTTAGATCCTATTTGAAAAAATTTCTTCCCAGGTATGCAACAGCTTATATACAACTGCATATGTTAGCTGTCCGAAAAAAATAGTATATGACAATGATGATATTGTTTTGCTACTTTAATGATTGGAACTACGCTGTTGGCGGCCGCCTTCTTCAGTTCACTCGTCATCACAAGTTTTACAAAGCAAACTAATTAGACAAATGCGATATTTCCTCTTTCGTTAGATAGATGCGTGGCAAGGAACAAAACGACTGGAACTCGGACTGTGTTTGTCAGAACACGGATCAGGTAACCGGTTGTTTATCGTTTATTTATTTTCATTCGATTAAACTTCTTATTGGTTGTTATGAATATCCTCAATCAAGTACATGTCTTTTACTGTTTACTTTCATTTCCTTATTTGGTAGATTTCTGCAGGACAATCATGCATTGGGTAGAATGAACAAAATTATTGGCGATATGAGCCTTATAACCGGGCAGATAGATAGAGCAGCATCGAACTATGAAAAAGCGGTTGATCTCTTGCTACCTTTTGGTGATCTCCTTTGGACTGCAGGTATGCATGTGTGTTCTTTTGCAGCCAACGTCTAACTTTTGAATTAATAGTTGTGCAGCAGTGAAGCATCGGCTTTCAAATGCTGGTATATTGCTGTGCCGTTTGTTTGCTGCTTTTCATCACATGTTCAATTTATGTGGACGGATCCTGCCGAGTAGGAAATAGAAGCAATATGTTGGTGCTTATCCTATCAAGATCATTTTCTCGTCGCTGTATAATCCATCAGAAGATTACCCACAACATCCCAATTACTTAGTATATATCACGTTGTGCAGTATCAGTTACTTTCTGAAAACAATGTGTTGACGATTGCCTAAATTTGGCACCATCCTTATCTGGCATTTCGCAATATTTCTTTGTTTTAACTACAAGACCCTTGCAAAATCAATTAATTTCGATATGTCAATGAACATATATTAATTTATTTATAAGCAAAGTGATGAATTTCTAGCCTTAAAATGCTCATGGTGTAAGTATGGAATTTTTTGCAAATATCCACCTGGAGAGAATATAGGACATATTATTTTTATTTAGCATCAATTATGTAAGGTGTTTAGTCGAGTTATAGTGCATTATCACTTCACGTGAACCTTCTTTAACCAAAACAATGGACTAGTTTTATAAAACAAACTTTGCTGTATAGCTCAGGATCTGTCGCAGCTAGAAATATAATGTATAATTTACAGAATTTTATTGATTTTCAATTAACTTGTGGTTAGATTGTGAATTTTTGGGTAGATTTAGAAGTTTCTACATAAAATGAGTTCTGCCGTGAGTCGTATAAAATATAAAAATAATGGTTATGGTGTAGCAATAGCTACCTTTGAGATTGAGAACGCACCAAGGGCTCTATCTAGTGCTGGCATGGATTCAACAGAAAGTCCTAGCAGAAGCGCACGTATTTTGATGAAGCAGTTAGCACAATGATGGAGGCAGCATTAAAGACTCATTTGTGTGAAGATAACAAGTTAAATACTGTTTGTTGCGAAGAACTAATATATATAAAATTATGTATTAGGTTTTGCGAACCTAG
>JAQBSW010012732.1:0-15925 GCA_029291075.1 Eudiplozoon nipponicum
TGAGTTTTAAATTATTTTGATTAGAGTTTGCGAAAGAATAGCTATTTCGATAATATTAAAAAGAGTCTCATAATCGGGACGAGCTAAATTCATACATGTCGGCATTAGCTCGCATCCGTTTATCCGACCTCAGACACTAAGGATATTGCGACTCAGTTTACAATGCGTGGAGTCGGATGCAGTATGAAATAATTCACGTTTTTATGCTTTTTAAACTAAATGGAACATTCCTAATGAGAATGAATGATTTTTATTCACATACATTTCCCTTAAATTGTCTGTAATCCAGGGCCCACAAGAAAAAACTACCGGTAGTAACTGATTTCGAGAAATCATTACTTAAGTTAATTGAAGAGAAGTACTATGTATTAAATGAACGGTAGAACCAAACTGAGTGATTGACACAGAATTAAATGAATGTATACGGACAGTAAAAGCAATGACCATGCGATCTTCAGGATTATGACTAGCCAGGGCTCAAAGATCGTCGGGCCAGAAAAAGTATTATGCATTCAATATTTTATTAAGTTACTTATTGCTGACGTTCAAATGGAGGACAGTATAAATTAATTCATGATTTAAAGAATAGCGTGAAAAAACATCATTTTATTGAGTATTATTATAGGAGTTGCGTAAGTTCTTTAAGAATGTTTAATTTTCTTTTGCGAAAAAATAAGAGAATAAGCTACTCACTTCAAAGCTATGGGTGTAGCAGGGCACCATTCCAGTCGGAGAATTGACTGTTGCTTTTCCAGACGGAGCACAATACTTACCAACTAACCGGAGATCCCAAACGCGTATACTGCCGTCATCTCCACCTGACAGTAAGCTTGACGACTGGTGACTAGACCAAGAAATTACATTCACATCTGACCCATTGTGCGCCGACTCTAGACAAAGCTGGCTTTTGCAGGAAGAACCCTGAGTAGAATTCACTAGTTGCGGTGCTCGTGTGTCCCAGACACGTATGTCACCATCGGCTGACGAAGTGATAAAAACAGTCGGTTCTACAGGTGACCACTGAATGTCCTCCACAGATGCTGAGTGACCCTTTAACGGTTGCGAAGAAACTGTCCAACCAGTAGCCTAATGAGGTTTATTTAGTATACCGAGCGAGAAGATAAGCGAAACCGGAAAGCCAACATTGTACTGTTTTGAACTTATTCGTTAATTCACATTTTAATAAGAAATGCTGATGGAACACTAAATCCTTAAGCTGAGACACAACTAGAAGAAGTGTTATATAGCATGCTAGGCCTGAAAGATGCACAGTATAGTGAGATTTTCCGGATGCAACTAATATGCAAAACGGGTTTTTGTACTTCAATGACAATTAAACTGACCAACCGATGAAGAGTGATTCGTTGCATGTCCTGAGCCAATGTATTGAATATGATTTTTGATTTTATAGTGGTTTTCATAATTTGCCAAAGGTAGATGCAGTAAGGATAAAACGTCTGCAAAGCTCAGCAAAACCAATTTATTTGGTCACTAGAAATCCTATTTGAAAAACTTCTTTGACAACTGGAAACAGAGCGCCGATTAAAAAGATCTTAGGCTCCAGAAGTGTGTGTTAATAACTACAATTTTCTAAGCGCTTAGCTCCACAGTATCCGACGGTTACATCTTGAAGGCAAATAATGTACACAGATTGACCGCTGCTAAAACATTACTACTATGCGCAAAAAGAATTGCTTTCTACGCTCCAACGTGGCTCGCAGCCAACTCCTTACGGGGCTTCATGGCGGATGACGCCTGTTGACGAACTTTCACGTTATTAGAGACACAAACAATATTTTAATCTGAAGACAATCCGCGTTTTGCTTAATCTTTCTGTAAAATAGCTTCAGATGCAATCTGGTACGCTGTCAGCTGCAGTTACAAATGATCCTACAGAAACATAGAAGTCATCAACCATTCTACAGATTTTTAGATTTTCATTGTACAGATATTTCAGAAAGCGAAAAATCGGAATCTGTCGGCTTGAAGACAGTGGTCAGACACACTAAATGAACCAGTAGAAAACTCGTGTTACGTTCTCAATTTGTGGACATGAGATAACGATTGTCTGCGTACCGTAACGTGGTTCATCTAAGTAAAATGACATTTCACTTTCCTATACAGATTGGTGATATTTTTACGCTTTGTGACAAGATTTCGCCTTTCCCGAATGCTAATTTAGCCATAATGGTGTTGTGGAGAGGTTTAGTTTGCCTCATTTCTGGGATTTATCCTGATAAACTTACTCTGTAGATAGTTTCTCTCTCCTACCTCTCTACCCTCTCGTAACTTACTCAATAATTTATCTAAATTCACTTATATACTCTTTTTTCACCCCTTACGGTTATATGGCAATGAAACATAAGCTCTTTTGACTTTTGTCTAGCTGGACATGATCATGCCGCACTTTTAGCTGCAAACTTAGTTTTACCACGATTAGGTTGTCTAATGACAAGAATGGAGAGCGTTGTCGTTAACAGTTTTATCCAGCTCAAATTCCCAGGCTGTCTTGAACTCATTCCACGTTGAAATCAACGGAAATTAGATTGTACCGGATCTGCGTTTTGACTAACGCAGTTTTGATTTCAGTTGTTTTGTTTCTTCAAGATATTTCGACAGTCGTTGGCGGATGTCTTCTTCAGTTCACCCATTATCACAAGTTTTAAAAAACAAACTAATGAAGCAAGCAAAATATTTTTTTAGCTATAAAATTTATACTTCAGAATGACTTTTCATTAGACGACAACCACCAACGGATGTCGAATTATCTTAAAGAAAGAGAACAACTGTTAGTCAAAACGCAGATAAAGTAATTTCAATTAATCCAGTTTCTCAATTTTCTCGGCTTCAAGGAAATTAGATACATTAGTTTGTTTCTATAATTTGTGATGAGCTGTGGACTGGTGAAGAAATCCCAAAATTTCTCAACAAACAACTAGAAACGATACTTTGTTAGTCACAACACAGGTCAGGTAATTACCAAGATGTCTTAAAGGAACCAGAAGCCAATTCTGGAACAAATCGTTCGTTTTATTATCAAAATTATTGATAGATAGCACAGGCGCTTCTAAGACAACAAAAACCAATATTCCAAGAAGAACCTTAGTATAGGTCAAACGAGATCTAAGGCACACGAATGAAGTAAGACTTTCTATTCATTACCGGATAGGAAAAGTTCAATGCCGTATCTGGTTGAATCACCAAATTCCACGAGGCAATGTATGCTCTATATTTGGACTTGAGTGTTGAACAAGAACAGTCCGCTGAAAGTCAAGCGTACATATTTTTTTATAAAGATCACATAGAGCACAGTCCATTATGTGGTCACGATTTTAGTCGCATTTTCAGTATTCCTTTTATATTTTGGATGAATAATTTTTATTTAGAGTTACCTTTTTCTTACATGGCCTGTATCTTAAGACTGTGATCACCATCTGCCCATTGTTTTATATTTAGTTTCACTTCTCTTTGATGGTTTGACGCCTATGACTAAGGATGCCTATCCACCTAGAATAGTTTTTAAAGATGTTTCAAACTTGTGTCCAGCCGTACAAAAGTCAAAAGTGACTAATGTTTCACTGCCATATAATCACTAGGAGTGAAAAAGTATATAAATGAAAGAAAAAATAATATTTTAGACAAACTATTAGTGAGATTTATGACAGAGAGAGAGGTAGAGAGAAGGAATAGCTATCTACTGTGAGTAAGTTTATCAGGATAACTCACAGAAATGAGGCAAACCAAACCTTGCCACAACACCATTATGGCCAAGTTATCATTCAGGCAAGGCAATATCAGCAATACAGATTCCTTGCGGATTTCACTGTATCACGTCATTAACAAACCAAACCTTGCAGTTAACTTTGCCCTACTAAGCAAAGAAGGTTACGAAGATGATCCTACTAGACATCTGCAATAAAATCGCCACTGAGCTCGATTCAATACCATATCGCTAAGGGTTTCTAACCAAGAACTATGATGCGCACGAGGACCCCATTCTGGCAGACGAGTGGGTCCTATACTACCCTATTTGGATGTACGTGACATCAACTGTTTCCGCAATGTCAAAATCTGGCCACCTTATTGCTTAAATCATAAACTCTAAGAGGCCAAGTTTCACTAGCGTAAAATAAGTCTGCGCGTACAGATACATTGTAAAAACGATCTTTAGGACAAAGTGAAATATTCGCGTTTCTCCATAAATGACGAAGGTTTGAGAAAGCTATTCTAGCTTTCGCGATCCGTATTCTCACTTCGTCGGACATATTTCCTACGTTATTGTTAGAGCTCCCAAGATATGTAAACATGTCGACTATATCTAGATCTTCATTCTGCAGTCGCAACGTCGGAGTGAGTGGTGGGTGATCCTGTAACAGCATCTTATATTTAGAGGGTGCCTGGGCAGCATCCTGATTGTCGAATAATAGTACGATATCGTCAGCATAGTCAAGATCGACTAGTTTATCGCCCGGGAGAACTTCAACTCCAGCATCCTGAATATGTGTGAGAGTGTTGTTCATAATTGCATCGATTACAAAATGAAACAAAAAGGGGGAAAGTGGATAACCTTGACGAACACCACTGCTGGTTATAAAGTTATGAGTTAATTCGTCGTATAACTTAACGCGACCAGAAGTATTTGTGTAGAGAGCTCGCATTATATTACCAAATTTTGTGGACACACCGCTTTTCGACAAAATATGGAATAAAACGTTGCGATCTACCGAATCAAATGCACCCTTGAAGTCTAGAAAGATGGATATTGTGGGACGGTGATATAAATGTCTATGTTCGAGAACTTGCCTTAACTTAAAAATATTATGTATACAACCTCGTCCTGCGCGGAATCCGGCCTGTTCTTTTGTATGTGATTCACTACGACGAAGTAGAATAATCGAAGCAAATAACCTAGATACGACCGGGGTCAAGATTATAACACGATGGTTATCGCACGAATTACGATTGCCTTTTTTAAAGATGGGAATGATGGTCGACTCATTCCAATCAAATGGTACGGTTTCGTCATTCCATATAGTATGAAATAGTTTTGCCAACGCTCCTGAAATTATATCGCCACCATCCTTAAAGAATACTGGAAGCAAATCATCGGGGCCGGCGGCTTTGCGGCGTTTAAGAAATAGGATTGCATCGCGCACTTCTAACTCGGATGGTTTTTCGAGACAAACATTCCACACTGTTGATGGAGACATGATTTCGGAAATTGGAACTGACGCGGGTGGCCAAGCAAATTGATCTCTAAAGTGTTCAGTCCACCTGTCAAGACGACTTATTTTATCGGTTATTAAATCGTTGTTACTATAATTTATAGTTTCACTCACTTTTAATAATCTCAGACCTGCTGCGCGAATAAGTTTGAAAAAACAGCGCCTAATACCTGACATTTCTTTAGTCTATCTGGTCAAAAAGTTTTCGAGATCGACTTTTAGACTACGCTTAATTTGGCGTCTTATATTGCGACGGGTATTATCATAAGTCGAGCCATAAGGCGCCTTATTTCGAGTATCTCCATAAATTTAACAGAGAGTCAATGATTATTTCTACGGAGGCCTGCAATGCCACATATAGTAATACATGCATTGTGCATATTGGAACTTATCTTTGACCAAATTGTATCCGGATTTTCGCCATCTAGACCAGTTAGATTAGACTAGAATATTTTCATAATTTCGTCGGAAGGACGGTAGTTCGAGTTTTCCTACATCAATTTGGGGCTTATTCTTTATTATTTTCCCGGAAAATTTTAGTGCAAATCTACAACGGATAAGTGCATGGTCCGAGTCGACATAAGTGTTCCAAAAAGAACGACAATTCTGGATGCAACCACGCCATCTATAACTAATTGCTACATGATCTATTTGAGTCCACCGTTGTCCGGATGCTGGAGGACGCCATGTAGCACAACGTTTAACACTACGTCTGAAATTTTTACTACATAAATATAGTCTATGTTCAGCGCAGCTATCCAAAAGCCGTTCACCATTATCATTGCGAGTCGAGCTTAGAGTGTATCTTCCACCTAAATGAAATTCTGTGTTACTTAAGCGACCAACTTGAGCATTCATGTCACCCATAACCAGGACTATATCTGAACTTCGTGCTTTACTTAGTAAGGAGCTTAATTCGGAGTAAAAATCGTCCTTGCTTTCTTCTGTGCTGCAATCGGTAGGAGCATATGCAGATACAACGAAGAGGCAACGATGATAACGGTTTTTGCTTTGATTTTAGTAGATGTATTTACACGTGCTGCACAAAATCGACTATTTAAAGGGATCCATTCAATTAAGCAAGCTTCAGCTCGCGCGCTAAGGACAATACCAGCGCTCCATTTACCGGCTTAAGAAAACTCTGTGGAACCAGATGTTCAAAGCCAATAACGCGTAGATAGGGATGGTGCAACCAGTTCTGTAATACACGTAGGATCCTGTATTCTGGTTTCAGATACGCAACATATGTCCATTTCTAATTTATCCATCGTACGAGCAAGAGAGTCTTGATGTCCAAGTTGTTTTAATATTTGCACATTAAATGCGTCTACGTTAAAACCTAACCTAGGTTTAATGAATGATCGTCTACTAGAGCCATTTTCTATATTGGGCAACCTAATATTGGGCTCAGTGTTATGATATAAACCAACCATATTCCTAGTATCAAAAAAGGGTGTCATTGTTAGATTGAAAAAAGGAAGGGGAAGGAAAGGATGCAGAATCGTAGGTAAAGTTGGCCCGTAGCCATAGAAATTCCGGCCAGACGATCGGCGGGCTCAAGCTAGTCAACCCGGGATTGGTAGCATGAACCTTGCCGGGTCATAAAGGGACACTGCCATCATCCTGTTTCATGTGAAGCCTCGAGTTTGTTCTAACTGCGCTGTAACTTTTTAGTTAAATGTGTAGTGACGGAATGAGAGCAAGCGTTTCAGACGTGAAGGGCAAGTTTCGGCTGCTGAAGGAAACTTTGGCCACTGGCATCTGGGCAGATAGTGCTCATCAGCCTTGGTCGGCAGACTTTCTAGTAGAAGGAAAACTCCGAATAAAAACCATCACTAGGAATGGGCGACCTAGTGTTCTTTTACAGTCCACATATAACCATGACAGAGTACAACTTACAATTATTACATACTGTATCGGCCGTCGCGCAATATAAAAAGGGTTGCCTTATCTGTTAAGCCGCGCAGGGTGGATAAGCGAAATCGGGCTACTGCAGGCAACTTTGTGAGCTTATATAAGCAGCATTAACTATATACGAAATAGCAACAATTCGACATTAGTTAGTAAACAAAATAATAACGCACAAATACTGCCGAATAGTAAAATGTAAAACTCATTTAAAGTTTACTTAAAACTACCTTGACAAATTCCTATCTAATGAAATCAACTCACTCTTGGTAGCCATATGTGAATGCCTCCATCACAGTCTCCGGTTGCCAAATGGCCTTCAGCCCCTGAAGCAGGACTCCATGCCATAGCGTAGCCCTCAGTTTTATGGCCATCAAAGGAGACGACGGGCGGTGGAATCTCCTCATTTTTAATGTATTCAGACATTACAACAGAATCGTTAAGTGCAGCCAAGGGACGTGTAAGATCCCAAATATACACCTTCAAGTACAACAAAGACCACAAAAATAATGTTATTTTACAAGCCACACTCTTTGTGACAAGCAAAAATGTAGTATATATTAATCAAATCAACGTCTTTAAAGAAAGTAAACATTTAAAAATCTGGTTTGGTTACCAATTATGACTAATTGCTCAGATGAACATGAATGGTTTGTTTATTTATTTATATAGTTCCAGACAATGTTAATATGGTCTATTAGGAAACACGCATCTACAATAGTGCAAGATTCTACCACAATTAAATACTGTTTGTTGAGGAGAACTATATATGCAAGTATGTATTAGGTGTTGCGAACCTAGTAAAAAATTGGTTCAGTTGTGACCAGAAGGGTAAACCAAAGGCAGCATGAACGGAAAGTATAATCTCATGCACATTCGTTTCGTGCTTACTGGCGACTCATCAGTAGGAGCCGGTATTACGCCCTTTAACCACTATATATTTTGGTCAAGAATGTGGGATAATAGGACGGTGCAATCTCCTAGACGAATGTGTAAACCTGCAATAGTGAAGCTAACATCGTATAGTCTACGACAATGCGACTTCAACACTAACTCACTCAATATAATATATATACCGAGTCTGTAAAGGATACTAACACTATGACTATTGTGTTAGTAACCGATACCGACATTGTAGTATCGAAAAGGTAAATGGTACTAACACTATGGTTTCCGAGTCGGTACATGGTACCAACATGATGGATATCAATTTATGCTATAGTTCACCGAAATTGAGAACTACAACAATTTCTGAACACCTGTTACTCTAGTAAATCCATACACTCTGGCCTTGAATCGATATCAGTTATCACATTTCGCGGTAAGCATGACATCATTGAATTCAATATATAACAGTTAAATACTGTTTGTTGCGGAGAACTAATATATATGCAAGTATGTATTAGGTGTTGCGAACCTAGTAACAAATTAGTTCAGTTGTGACCAGAAGGATAAACCAAAGACAGCATGAACAGTAAGTATAATCTCATGCACAAACGTTTCGTGCTTACTGGCGACTCATCAGTAGGTGCCGGTATTACGCCCTTTAACCACTATAAATTTGGGTGAGGAATGTGGGATAAGAGGAAGGTACAATCTCCTAGACGAATGTGTAAACCTATAGTAGTGAAGTTAACATCATATGAAGTCTCGAAAATGCGACTTCCACGCTAACTATAAAATGTATATTTCCTTCGAATATTAAACAGTATATTTCTTATTTCTGACGGGTTCCAAGCCATTTGTAATCAATTTCTGCAGTAAATGTTGCTAGATTCTATTGATAAATTGCATCTTCGTACGTCAAATACATATGCTACTTCACATACATAAGAATTTCTAGAATATGAAGGATTTGGAAAGAACTGGCAATTGAACTTTGGTATCCAACTTCATGATGTGATGTTAACTTGGAAAATTCTCCTTAGTGATTCTATTTAACCACCTAGAAAATCTCATTTATGTGCGATACCATATATATTAGACGTATGAAGAAGCATTTGATCAACAGAATCCCGCAACATCTACCGCAGAAATTGATTAAAAAGGCTTGGCACCGTCAGGAAAATCAGCTATTTTCGACCATATATATGAAAAGGAGCAACCGGACAATTTTATCAATTTCTCAATTCTACATAAAGCAAAATCCAGAAATTATATATATATATATATATATATATATATATATATATATATATATATATGAAGCTCTTTACATAAAACAACAAGCTCCCTGCCTAAACATTCAAAGTTGTTACGAAGATGATATGACAAAACCAAAAACATTTTACCAGAATCCAGTCAATTCCAGACAACCACTAGACCAGCCTCAACAAAAATTCGATGAGATTTGAAACAAACTGAGGAAGAGAAAACAGCTACACAAACGGCATCACAAACATTATTAACAACGCCAGAAATGTCATTGCAATACGAGCATTCAACACCACAATCCGCACAACCAGCGCGGTTAAAGAACAAAATTGAGGATCACGTAGCAACCAACTAAGCAGTCGGTTAAATCCATCGATATATGAATGACTATATCTCAGACATCACTCCGCAGTACAACGAGAATGACACCTACACGTACGTAGACACACACAGACACATACTTATATACACATATAAATTAAACCAAGCAAAAAATTGAAGTAAAACGGAAAATCATATATGCCACCCATATAATCAAATGAAAACCAAGGATGTATATAAATGAAAGATTGAAAGGTGATACTTAGTACTCTCGAAATAAACGGCCATTATCCATTTTGTTATTTAATGTGCTTTTTCTTCATTATATATAATTTTATACAGACTTACTATTAGTGAAAGCATAAAATCTTTAAATATAAATTTTATTAGCATTGGCACGTTATTTTCAATCATGCTTAATTCTTGGTCTTCTATTTTTCAGAGTTACTGTCCCATCTGCCAAGATAAAAGGAATTTTCATCAGATGTAGCAATCTCGTCCTTTATTCTTCCTCAATTGTATACAAATCAACATATATATTATATGATATGTTCACTTGTAGACAGCAGAGAAAATGATAATATAAGTATCATTTTATCTGGTAAATCTTCAATTTATCTTGGCAAAAAAGAATGATACTCTAAAAAATGGAAGACCAAAATTTAAGCTGGATTACAAATAACGCGCTAATACTAATAAAATTCAAATCTGAAGATTGTACGCATTCATTATCAAAAGACCTGTAAAAATTTGGCTACCTAATTTTTACAAATAGGAGAGCAGGTGAAGCAAAAAATAGTAGGAAATAATGCATAGCATTCATCCGCGCAAATTTCCAACGGACATCTGATCTTCGCAAACAAAAAAACACTAAATTAATAAATAAAATAAAACTAAAAATACTGTTAAATTTTAAAATGTTAAAACAGTTAATAAAGAGGAAAGTGTCTTGAACCGATATGATATTCACCAAGATTAAGAAAATAAATAAAATTTAAATATCACAAGTTTCACGTTATGAAATTAGAATACGAATTTCGGTGTCCTTATACACATATTGAACAAGGTAAGCACGCAAAACAAATATTCATAGCACAATTTAATGATTAATGGAAATTCAAGATTAAAACAACCAACCACGCCTAGTTCTGACCATGAAGAGGCAAAATATTTGCCGCTATACTGGTAGGCTCTGACTCGATTAACTGTGCCATTGTGAGGAATTGTGGCAGCTTCAACTTCAGGCAGTTTGTCCAAATCCTCTTCATCCTCCTCGTCACTATCTGAATCGCTCTCTTCATTTTCACTTTTCTTGAACGAAAATAGGAAAATATTTTTATAAGCAAAGATGCATTATTTAATAATGATCATTCATACGCATCATTAGTGCATCAGTATACAAAACTGAAACTTCAATATCGTAAAAGCATAACACGTGTTCAGTTATAAATGAATTGTAGAATAAAGTTGGGCAACCATTAACGTTTACTTTTATAATGTTTGTAATAAGGAAATGATTATCCGAATCGATATGTCGAATATTTGAAGCAAGATAATAAAATCGAGATAAACCGAGACGACAGTAAAATACATTAAGGAATAATACTCAAACTTCCTGTTGTTAATGATCTACAAACTGAAATATTATTAAGAAAAATAATTTCCACCAAAAAGCTAAGCAATGAAATCCACACCACTATACATATGAACGTTTCAATGTTCCTCCAACACCTAAAAAAATCAGGAACTCAAAACCAATACAAATTAACTTTTTCCACAAAAAATAATTATTACAAAAGAAGAGCAATTTGCAAGTACGTAATAGTCACCGGGCATATTTTTAGGATTACTTATTTTGAAGTTTCAATCAAGGCAAACCCGGAAAATGCATAAAGGTGAAGGTACAAAAAATTATACGGTCTAAATTGGAACAACAACAGCCTTGTATGGCTTTAAATGTAATAAACATAGAAACACAAATTTCACAGTCGGTGTGTACTGACACATTCCAAATAAAACCAATGACGCATGAAAAGAAATTTAGCAAATAATGAATCCCAACCATGCATAAATGGATATGGTTAATACAAAAAAAATTTGGCTCTATTCTTTCTATTTGATTTACGCTAAACTTGAATAACGAAAAAGATCAGTGGACAATGACATAAAACAAACCGAGCACATATATTGATCCATAAAACTGTCTATGGATTGGCAGCTGTACTCAATCATCTTCTGGCTCCGATATTGTACTCGTCATGATCATCATTACAGAAAGCAATACGACAGCCTTTAATTACTGATGCTTCACCATGGATAAACATGAGAAGTAAAACAATAATTGTAAAATTTTTAAAATATATACCACTATGCCAAAATAATAATTTAAAACAAAAAATATTGGTGAGTGATTTATGAATATCTATTTCAGATGGGGATACTTATCTAGGGCAAACGCATAACCCTACAGAACACCATTTAGCTACCATGAGGTTTTTACTATTTCCCTTCATAAACACGACAAAAACATGAAATTCAATCTGTCCAACTACTAAAATGAATTTAGGAAGATAATCATTATAAATCTGCAACAAGATTGCCACTCAGCTCGGTTCGATGTCATATCACGCAGGCTTTCCAACTAAGGACTGGGGTGCACACGTGGATCAAATTCTTATAGATGGACAGGTTCTATGCTACCCAATCCACATGTAGTTGCCTTAAGTTGATTCACTATGTCCCGCTAAACTGGTGCCGGCGGAGAGAATAAAGCTATACTGAACAATCAAATTTAAGGCATACGTAAATTGTGGTCGAGCCAACGCAGTTAATGGAGTCTCACTTGTTCGTCTAACAAGGAGCATTGTTGGCCGCTCTAAAAATCTGTCCACGAATTTCATCGTCGTTTTTTTCGTTATTGGTAGCTTATATTGGCTATTCGTCTCAAACAGCGGTGGTCGAATGCTAGAAAGGGTCTAAAATCTTCAAACAAATCTCAGCTTCACTATAGTTTAACAAAAATAAACGACCAGATGCATCTTACAAACAACTTTTAAGACAGCGAGATATTTGTTTCTTTATAAATGTTGAAAGTTGGAGAAAGCTACTCAGACAATCTTGATTAGCACACTCTGTCACCCATAGTATTAAAGCTGACCGATAATTCAACGTAGACCCTAACGCGTCTATGTCTATGTATAGAGCACGTAGAATACTTAAAATTTTAGTGGGCATGCCACTTTTCGACCGATTATATCGAATAGATCGATACCGCTCATTAAATAAAATACGCCATTGAAATATATAAAAACCTTTATTTTGTGACGGCTATATACATGTAACTGTATAAATACTTGCGTAAAGCTAAAAATTTTATTCCTAAAACCTGCTCCTTAGTACAGTGAAATTTGTTATTCTCCAGTTTGCGATCTACATGAAGCTCTGAGACGGCGTAAGGTAATATAAGCAAATATCCTAGCATTTACCACGATGGTTAACGCACGAATTACGATTACTTTGTCGATGATAGAAGTGACGGGGGACTCCTTCAAAGCAACTAGCACGGTCTCTTTATTCCACGTAGTATGCAAAATGTTTACGCAACGCCCATTGAAGCATATGGTTTTGCTAGGTTTACAAAATAAGACTAGATTACACATTTGGCTGTTCGAGGTCGGTTTTCCTTCCACTAGTTTTCTCGATGGCATATGAAGCATGATATGCAATCGGACTTTAAAGATAACAAGTCTGCAAACGCTAACGATATTGTTTAACACGTCAAAGAGCTGCCGGACAGACCTTGGCGGTTCGTAAATTTTCTAATGTTTAATGTCTATTGGCGCACAACTGAAAGCTACTTAAACCATATTGAGCCAATGTCTTCGTTTAATTCGGTACAGTGATAATCAGTCGCATTCCATACCACAAAGGCATAGAGAATTAATCAGCAATATATTTGAATATACAGCAGTTGATTTATAGCACAAAGAATTGAACGATCTTTTCTAATATTTTGCAAAATTTTCCAAAGGCAGCTGCAGGAATTTTAATACTCCTAGAAATATTACCAGGTTTCACCGGGCAGCTGATGACAGCTAAAAGTGCGCTGTTGAGCAGTCACCGGGTCTCCGAAAAAAGTCATCAGTGGCAGTTTTCGAGGCATTTGGCTAAAAAACGAACAGGAGCTCCATTTGCTCAATGAATGGATATCTCTGGCTCAACTAATCTATCCACTAACAAAACAAGGATACGTATACGGGACTAACAAGCAGGTCAACAAAGCTGGTCTTTGTTTCTGGTAACAGCCCAGAAATCTCTGCCAAATACTGCATCGACAGCAAATTTGAATAATAGAATAGAAGCATCGTTGTCGAAAGCCAGAGCCAATCACGAATTGTTTAGAAAGACTGCTATGCAGCGAACACAAGTCGAACTTGAACAAACTCGACCGAAACATAATCAATACACATAGCTTATTATAACATATATGTAACATATAACAAGTTCAACGCAGTTGAGTAATTCAAAAAAGTAATATTTGTGGATTGCTGATAACAATAACTTGGATACTCTATACAAATACACACAAAGATAATTCAACAGTTACATTAGATAGTGCATTCTCCGATTACTTGCCGAAATGTGTGGTATGCATGGGAAAAACAATTGTTATTGATTAAGTCGTGTGCAATTTTTCAAACGTACAAAGTTTACAGATACACGAGAAGAAAGATAAATAACTTTTTAGTCCATAAATATGTTTGCATTGAAAAAGTTCAGATATCATTTGTGGAACTCTAGAAGAGCTTAAACATTTAAATTAAGCAAATGATCATAATAAACCTAACTTAACATCTTTTTGGCCATAAGAAATTTAGAAATTATTGAAGAAGCATACTTTGTGTGTCTGGAACAGTGCATTCCAGTTTAATTTGAATGACAAATAAGGCTTGAGCAGCCAAATTCGTAAACATTTTAAGGTTAATTTTGTCGATTTAAATACGCCATGTTAAAAGAAATCGGTACAAAAACCGCCAATCTCACTAACAAAAATATGGAAACTAATGAAACAGTAGATACTGTTCGAATATTTACGCCGCTGAAGCCGACTAATCTGCGACGATCATCTGCAATAAAGTAAGGCAAGTAGAGTAAAATGACTATGAACTGCATTCGTAAATGCTCTATGGAACAAATATCGATCATATTTGTATTAATAAAGATGGCTTTGGACACTAGACTTTTGAACAAGCCAGGAGTAAATCAGAAAAGAGATACTCCTAAAAGCATGATAGTGAGAAATCTGTGCCAAATTTCAAAGAGATAAATGATACGTGGATTTCGGACGAAGATTCAACAGCCTGTTGTTCTTACGACCATTCGAACACATTTAAATCGTGAGAAAGTCACCAACGGAAAACACTAGCGTAATGAGTGATGTATGTAAAGTAGACTTTAGGGCCATTCACAAGGTTTGGTTGTACATACACGTAAAGTTCGCTTCAAAAAATTAGACAAACTTATGAAGAAGTAAACCGGAATTGAAGTCAAATGTGTTATGCTAAGCCACGAAATATCCGAAGAATATGAATTTAGAATAAAAGGAAGGATATCAAATCCCAGTTTTGTGCATCTAGTTTTCAAGCCCATATTAGCGAAGTTCGATTGTAAGGAGGAAAGACTATAAATCATATGAGGTGTCTAAGTTAAACCTCAATGATTCAGCGTATCTGCATCTGAAACGAAGCCAGATTATAGGGAATTGATCCCAGAACAAAATATTCTGAAAAACATCGACTGACCTGCACAACTTAAATGTACTAGGTCTCGCCACAATAGCGATAAAACTATCCTGCCGTTAGAAGCTAATCTCGAAAATAAGAAGGAATAGAACTAAATTGTTCAACAGAATCATCTATGGCAGAAAAAATTGAACCTCGATATGAAGTCAAGATAATAATTTACCCTGCCAGATAGAAAGCACACAGAAACTAGATAGAAGTGCCTCTAGAATAGGTTTTTTGAAATATCCACGCGAAAGGCCTAGTTCTCCGTTTATTTATGTGCGGAAGACATAGCTTAACATAGTTTACTTTCAGAAATAGCTTCAGTTAAAAATGTCAAGCAAGGGAAATTCAGTGACCTAAATTAGTTAAATGAATGTAATCAGGAGGATATCTCCCGCAGATTCATGAGTATTTACATTAACCTGATATCATTAAAATGTAAAACCCTTGTTTACACTTCTATCTGTCAATCATTAAAAAGCTAAACGAAGACAGCTACTTAGAATACTTCCAACGTATAAATGTCTAAAT
>JAQBSW010012733.1:0-15924 GCA_029291075.1 Eudiplozoon nipponicum
CTATAGTAAATGTAAGCATATTAACATTTTTTTAGATAATATTTGATAAAGATAATATTTGACGCAAAATTAAAGCCAATTAAAGTTGAAAACTAAGAAAATTACGGTAATGATTTTAAATTGTTTTATTGTGTAAGGAAAGACCACTTTAAGCACAACGTCAGTATAGCCTGAACTAGGGAGAAGGAAACAAAACCATTCCATAAAGTATAAATTGGTTCCTTTATCATTTTCAGCTCTTCACTAGCGATGAGAACAGTCAACAGGGTTTAACCAAAATGCTATTTAATAAGAATACGTTAATAAACTTATTTAGCTTAATTAAGAGTATTCTTGTTAGGCTCAGATGGTATCCAACGGATACTTGATTTATGTACCATAAACCAACTGGACAGTATTCTTTAGCTGAATCTTTTCTTCATAATAACAAAGTGGATAATTCAGAGGGAGCAGACTTCACTCTCAATTCTGATACATTAGACTTATTCGTCACGAAGACCGGGCTAGCACAAAATATATACATTTTGAAGTACAGTCATTGCGCTACACGCAAACTAAACGTGTCCCTTTATCTTGACAAAATAATAACAATTATTGAAATGTTCTATCGGCTATATCTCATACATTAGCGGTATAAAAGAAGTCAGACAGCATACTACACTTAAAACCTTAAAAACAGAAGCAATTGAAAATTGAATTTCATAAATTTCAAGCTAGAGCTGTAGCAAGGCTAATACGCTTGCAGAAGTTGTTTCCTCCAGCGCCTCCAAGCAATTTAGGTGAAATAATCTTTATGAACGACTGCAGGAAGCCATTCAGCCATAAAAAGTAGATAATTTAAGCTTAGAAAGCATTAAAGAGTATTCAAAGAAAAATTTGTGCCATGCGCTATAGTTGAGATTTTGCTATAGGCACATACAATAATACTGTAAGGTAGACTGTCGTAATTTTTCTTTAACTGTTCTGAATTATGACTAACACCGAATAATTCCCAATTAGACTTTTCAGCAGATATATTTCGTATTTCATTCTCGGTATCTTCATGCAATTCACAGTTAATCACAAGTATTGTAAACAAACTAATAAAATAAGTTTTAAATTTCATTTTATCGCATTTATATGTCTGACTGGGCAGTCTAATAATAGAAATTTGACGTTTCACAAGATAGGTGAATGCTACGTATGTGTGTATGTATAACTGTTCGTACAGCCAACTAAGTGAATTAACAGTAGCTTAATTTTAATTTGCCCCTGCACGCGTTAGACTAATTATTTTATACATACTCTGCGAAATGACGTAACTAAGGGTGATCTGTGTGGTTACGAATGGGAGCAAAAGAAATTCATGTTTAACACAGCATTTTAGCTGTTTGTTATTCAGAGAATTTTGTCAAGATATTTTTAAAATAACGTTTGATGAATTTAAATAGGCGCCCGTCAAATCTTTGAAACCGTTGCACAACACAGCAAAATTTTCATGAGTTACGCTTACTGCCGCTTTTCAACCTTCCTTGGCAATCGAATGAACATTGGTTGCGCGAGCGGTGATAATAATTACATTTAATCAAGGTCGCAATCTTGATATAAACACCTGTCTCATTATTTACATCCATTTATCAGTATAAACTAAGTATAGTATAGAGTGGATAAGGCAATTCAACCGTTAGACCAGTTTCGTCCTTATTAAATGCAATTGTTATCACCGCCCGTGCAAACAAAATTCGTTCGATTGCCAAGAAAGGTTGAAAAGCGGCAGTAAGTGTAACTGAAGAAAATTTAGCTGTGTGGTGGAACGGTTTCAAAGGTTTTACTGGCGCTTATTTAAATTCATAAAACGTTATTTTAAAAATATCTTAACTAAATTTTCTGAATAATAAACAGCCAAGAGTCTGTGTTAAACACTATATTACATGAAATAATACAATTCGGTATAATTAACGCAAGACTGTACTCGCCTGAAGTGTTCCATCTGGTTTAAACGTGAAGAAAGCGCTGGATCTGAAGCCAGCATTTGAGGCAGTCGGCGCAACTTGTGTTTCAATTCTAGTCTCGGGAAACGGATTCCGACCACTACCGATCAATAGTTCAGCTTCTACCAGGTGCGAAAAAACTGGAAGTAGACTACATCCACTAGCGTTGTCTAGATTGTCGAATCCAGATCCACTCAATCCAGTCAAGCCTGACGAGCTGCAGTTCGTATCCACGCGCTCATTTGGCAGTCGATTTTGGCTTAAATAAAAGCATAATATTGCGCAAAAGATCTATTGTTAGTGTATGATAATTTTTATCTCATTGTATCGATTTCATACTATTAACGAAGCTTAACATTCATGCAACTCTACAGGGAAAGCCCAACCGGAATTTATAAAAGAATTTTGCACGAATGAACAAGCTGCTAAAGATAACTTCACAAAAGGGTTCTAATATGGTTTCTTTTACAATCCATACTCAATAATGATGTATTGTAAGTTGAGTCAAAAGAAATAATGGCGTCGCGCAACGCAAGATTATTCATGCCAGAGCAGAATTTACATGAGACAAATCCAGTTACTGGAAAAGTAGTGATTTTGAAAAGTAATCCGGTCTATTAAGCCTCACGAGCAAGATTTTGTCTCGAGTTCGCCATTCGAACGAATCAGATGTTCATAACCAAATATATGCATTTATGTATATATTTATGTTTTATCTTTGTATATATATATATATATATATATATATATATATATATATATATTTCTTTATGCACTATTGTATATATACACACATAAACGCTGTTAATTATGCTCCCATACGTGTAGCATATATGTATGTAGCTTCATGTATGTGCAAATATATATGCATTCATATGTATATATTTATACAGGCAAACATATGTATGTATGTATGTATGTATATATGTATGTATGTATGTATGTATGTATGTATACATGTATATATGTATGTATGTATGTATGTATGTATGTATGTATGTATGTATGTATGTATGTATGTCTGTATTTATGCATGTGTGTATGTATGTATGTATGTATGTATGTATGTATGTATGTATGTATGTATGTATGTATGTATGTATGTATGTATATGTATGTATGTATGTATGTATGTATGTATGTATGTATGTATGTATGTATGTATGTATGTATGCTGGCATTTATCTATTTATGTACGGCTTACTGCAATATATAAATGTATATCGTACGCATATAATAATAAAAGTGCACAAATAATATACATATTAGCCCAGAAGGTTTAAAAGGAGCTTGGAATGTCAATGGATGAAAATATTGTTTTGGTTTTCACTGTTGTTGACAACATCTATTTATTTCGATAGTATCAAAAAAGTAAAACATGCTCAAACGCCTATCCTTCGTCCTAATTGAAAACGTTTTTGTGGTATATCGCACTTTTCACAGGATAAAAAACGCTTAGTTGTATTTGTACGTACGACAACCATCTTAGTTTGAACACAAAATATGGGTTTGTACTCAACCAATCATGAAATCAATCTTCTACTATATCAAAACAAACTAGGAAAGTGATATAGAATTTAAGATTTAAACAATAAAACAATACATAATAGCGCTGGCTGCGATTACAAATATTTAAAGCAAGGATGCGAACTAGATATGAATACCAATCCCATTATACTTATATTTATAAGTATAAACTAAGCTTTGCATTAGGTAGCAAGGCTATACATTCGGTAGACCGGTTCCGTCCTTATTGGGACCTCTTCAAGCACTGTCCAGAATTTTTCCATGGACGAGGCTTGAATAGGAGCAAATTTGCTTCAGAATTTGTGGTTCAATCCATGCGCCATCCTGCCATACACTACATACGATTGAAATTTATATGCTAACTTATATTTTTTGTCAAACATTCCTTCATGTAGAACCAATGTTGCATCTCTTTATACTCAACTTTCAAATCTGCCATTGTAGAACAAACAGCACACTTCCCGGGAAGTCAAATGGAACTGGATTTTTTTTTAAATAAATAATTGATTGCACAAGTTGTGGCAATAAGTCAATTTAGGTTACGAGCTTGATATAAACACCAATCCCATAATATTTATATTTGTCGGTATAAACTAAACGTTGTATAACGTATCAAGGTAATTTATCCAGTAGACCGTTTTCAACCGTACTATTTAGAATTTGATCGCGGACGAGGCTCGAACCAAAGCATATGTCTCAAAGTCTGTGAAATTTTCAGTTGCATAGCCTTTCCTTACAGTAAATCGCGTAAACAATGCGCTTAGAACTAAATATTGCACGCATTGTCCAAAAGACCATGGTGTATAGCGGGAATTATATGTGCTCGGCAAAACTGTGCTACCCGCGTTTCAGCATGAAATCACAATAGTAGACATTCGTGTCCGAGAATAAGACATAATAGCCGATGTAGAATCAACAGCAATACATACGTTTACCTGATTCTTTTTATGTTAATCATGTGTTTTCTACCACGTTCAAACATTTTATTAAGATATTTCGCTACCCATTATCAGTTCATCACACCAAACAGAGAAAAAATAACAAAAGTGAGAAATTTCGTATAATCAACTTCATGAAATCTTACGATTGGCGGATCTCATGATAGTCACTGACGTTGCACAAGATACAATATGCCTGGTGAATGTGTACGTGTTAAATATAATAAAATACACGGGTACCTCCATCCACGTGAAACTACAGTGACTGAATATTAATTTACTCGTTGTATGTGTATGAGAAAATGTCTTATTCTTCCCATGTGAAATAACATAATTAAGGGCGACAACTGTGGCATTCATTATCATATTTAACTGAAAGCTTAATATTTATACAGATATCCACATATACGATACATACCTATCGAGAGAAACGTCAGTAGATATCATGAGATCAACCAGTCATGTGTATAAATGAAGCAGTTCGAACAATTTTTTTCTCTTGCTTTATTATGTTACCTTGATCCGGTGAGATGATCTGTAGACTGACAGAGGTAAATCTCAATGAGTACGGAAATATATAATTAAAAATATTAATTTAGAAGAATGAATCTTGTAAGCCCAAACAGCAATCAAGTAAATTTGCAACACTCAGTTGCGCAAAAATTTAATTATTATAGATACTACAGATTGCCACCGACAGTTAGTTTTTGACAACAATGCCTGATCTCGAAATAAATAGCATTTTCGTTGGAACCTAAGGTCTAAAGAGATGTCATATAGGCCCCACGTGAAGGAAATGCTAACCAAAATTATGAGCTAGTATATGGCTGACAAATGTGTGTAGCGCGCGGCAAAATGGCTAAGTGGTTAGAACAACAGATTCCGAAACAGACATGCCCATATTCGAGCCCTGTCCGCGAAAAATTCTGGGCAGTACGTGATGAATTCCTAATGAAGAAAAAACCGGTCTACTGGATGAATTGCCTTTTCAATATTACACAATGCTTAGTTTGTACTGGTTCATGAATATACAATAAGATCGCTGTTTATATAAAGCTCGCAAACCTGATTTAAATGAACAACAAAACCAAAAGTTGTTTAGCTATTCACTCAAATTAATAAAGAGTCTCGACGCTTCCTTCTGACAGTTGGAGAATTTATGCTGCTTCAACAACCCGAACATTAACACTGTGCCATTTTTTGAGCAGAGGCGGCCAGTGTACAAAATACCCTGATGGGACAGGAGACTAACAGAGCGTATGGTTAGGGTGTTCATTAATACGTACACAAACGGAGATCTGGATCTCAAGCAAGACGGGTTTCTGAAGAGTCCATGGCAATAAGTTATAATTTATCAGGCCTTCCCACAGGATTCCGTATGCCGTTAGAATAGAAAAACTTACATTCATTGAAGTTTCACTTGTTTATAAATGATGCAATGCGGCGTTGTTACGTGACCAATATTGCGGACTGTAGTAATTATCCAACTGAATAGTGTTCTATAAATGGAGCACGCCTTATGTGATTAAAGCCTCAGCTATTCTGGACCTAGGTAAGAAAATGCCATAAATCGCACAATTGGTTCCGAGTTGCTGCTTAAAGAAGGCGCAAGAATTTTACCATCTCAAATGAACGCCTTTATAAACAAAATACCTATCATTAAGTCTCGTCCATATAATACTATTATAGTATACAGCCAAGAGATTCAACTTGGTGGTCCAACTCGACTGAATGAATACAATTCTACCACAGTCGAATAAACATGTTTTTCGCAATAAGCAAAAACAAGTTATGATTGATAACGCTTAAATATTATTTGTGATTTGATCTCCATTAGTCGGTTTTCCAAGAGTCTCCATTAATGATCCAGAAAGTGAGAAACGAATTAGTTCATTTAACTGACGGTTGTTGTTGTACAATGTGTGTAAAACCAAAAGTGGGTGAAAGCTCCATTTTAACATTTTTAAACAATATATTTTAACTGCGTTATGACCACAGTTAGTCAGTTCCCATTCATTCGCTGATGGTGATAAACTAAGGTCTTGGGTCCCTAGTACGTGTGATTTATGTTGTATGTTGAACATCAGGTTAAAAGAGTTAAATTTATGCCAATCTCAAGCTCGAAATATTTTTTTCATTAAAATATACTAATTTATACCAGGCTGCTGAACAAAAAGTAACTTCGGATTCGAAATGATGTTTCTTAGTCTCGAGCTAAGTTTAGCTTTGGCAAGCATCAAAAATAGCCAGAATGTCTAAAAGCCTATTCTATTTATTTATTTAAACAATGTTTTCGCACTTCAAGTAAACAATAATTCGAATTTATCCATCCGCACATCCTAATAAATTACCGTACGTTACACCTATCGATGTTCTTCTATCCGAAACGTCATTTTCATAGCACGACTGGAATGTCGGCCGCACAGTTTCTATGAAGACGCATTAAAGCAGGTTTAACAGTTCTCGCCACATTTTAATAAATTACCCATTAAAGCACTCATCGATTATACGTGAATTGAAAGCATTGACTTGAATAAAAAATTAATCCGATTTTAAATCTTACAGCAGTTACGCATATTGACGAGTATTGAACCGTCATGGTCATCATAAGAACAGAACGGCAACCAGAAAAAAACCATAACGTTGATACGATATGTTGAAAGTTAGACAACTCTCTTACCGATAAGAGTCTCACAAATATTGCGCATTACTGGAGCTTCGGCTGCACAGGTACTATACAGTATCGACCATAACTCGTTCAGATGTTAGAACATTAAGCAATTATTGGAAGTCCATTTGATGATCACAACTACTCAGGATACATTTGTTGTGCGACCGGTTCAAAAGCGAGATTTTTCTTTGTTTCGCTTTGGCAAATTTTATCACACTAAATAATTGTCAGCACAACCTGAGCTGATAATAATTGATCAATTATTATAATCAAGGTTGCGGTCTTGATATAAGCACCTGGCCCATTAATTACTTACATATGCCAGTATAAACTAAGAATTGTATAGTGTAGAATAGGCAATTTATCCAGTAGACCGGTTTCATCCTTATTCGGAGCTCATCATGTACCAGCCAGAAATTGCCGCGGACAGGGCTCGAACCTAGGTACCTCTGCTTCGGAATCTGGTGCTCTAAACACTGAGCCACCCTGCCACACACTACATACAATTTTCCGCAGAAAATTATAGAAGTACAAAACTGGTCTACTGGATGAGTTGCCTTTTGTGCGGCAGAGTGGCCCAGTGGTTAGAACACCAGATTCCGAAGCAGACGTGCCTGGGTTCGAGCCCTGTCCGCGTCAATTACTGGCCGGTACATGATGAGTTCCGAATAAGGATGAAACCGGTCTACTGGATGAATTGCCTATTCTACACTATACAATTCTTAGTTTATACTGGCATATGTAAGTAATTAATGGGCCAGGTGCTTATATCAAGACCGCAACTTTGATTATAATAATTGTTATCACCGCCCACGCAACCAATGTTCGTTTAATAATTGCTCAAGTTGGCGTCTCCCGTTTTCATTTGTGATGACTACACACTAATTTGATTCTCACTGTAAAGCATATAATTTGACAACTTCGTAAACTACGTAAAACTAATTTAAATTCGAAAACAGTTTTCAAACAACCGGGCACAGATAGCACAAACAAGTAAGGAGATAAAACAGTGAGAGCAAAAATGACTGCATAAAATTTAAATAGTTACTTTGTGCTCGAAGATTTTGTGCCTTTTATTACAACAAATTTACTGTTTGACTTTATCTCGTCAGGATTAGCGGAAGGGGAAGCAAATGTAGATGTTATCGGTTTAATAACGGTGAATCTCCTTTGAACACCATCTCGAGATGTATAGCCGTCAACAGACTTTCCAGCTAAGTGAGATATACCATCAGATTTAGAGGATGCATTATTGTGACCGTTGGTGATGGAATTTATAGTTTTTGTCGAAACATTTCGAGATGTCTTCGGAAGACTGCATCCGAGGTCATTCCTAATGCCGACCGCTGAATGGTCATTAGTGGACACAGTTTTACCAGCGGTGCCCTGGGTTGATGACAAAGGATGCCTTCGGCTACCACGACACGACGCATCAGTGTCGGCAATAACATTTGGGACGCTTTCTGTACTAGCCGCCAGTGTCTTACGACTGGACGAAATTGAGACGCCACCAGTCATATTGTTGGACATATTCACAGTAAAACTAGTGGTCACCGACTTCTTCTTATAACGATGCGCCGGCAGGACGGTTACAGCGTGATTTTCCTTCTTGTCAGTGGCCACAGTTGGTGGACTGTTGGGAGCCGAACTGAAATAAATTCGAAAGACAAAACTCTACCTTAAAAAAGTGTAAAAAAATATAATACATAGTAAAACGTGACAATTAATTGTTGATCACACAATGAAAATAAATTTAACAATAGACTGTGTAGATGATAAATAAACGCACATCATTTTATTTATTAGTCTTCTAATATAAAAACTACTGCCAGGCATACCAACTGACACTGGATTTAAACCGTGTTGAGTATGTAGTCATGAAGAGCAGAATAACGGCTTTCACCCATAATAGTCGCATAAGCATTCTAATTGACTAAAATAACCACCATTTAACTTCTATGCAATCCTCATCAAGCCTTACTAAATGTTTGATGGCCGTTAGTCAGTTTTTCACCGTGCTCTCTTGATGACTTAGAATTTTCAAAACACCTTAGAAAATAGAACTTCCCTCATTTTCCGTACTGATTTAAGAATGCAACTAAAATCGACAAGCTTGAGTTAAATTATGGCCATCCTCATCAGGGCTATCAACGCATACATTCTTATAAAAACGAAGAAAGACACCTCTGGCACAGGGGGTTCATGATGAGCTTATGAAAAACGTCAGATTCAGCTAAGCCTCACCACCGGGCCCTGTCTGTCTCTAGCTTCCTGCAGATTTTTTCCATCCAAGTGTATTGTGTTTAGTGAGAATGCAATTCCGTCATACTATGTGGTTAATATTTCAAATAATATAATGATGCCACGGTATCGTTGATCTGACTCCGCTACGAATTCAGACATGGACCGTAATTGCCAGTGCTACCCTAAAGAGCAGGATTTAGAGGCGGCCTTATTAATCATTGTTCAAGCCGTTGAAAACGACGTACTAAATAAGGTGGGATGATTATGAAACATCGAACAGCAGCCGGGCAGAACTGATCAGCCAATAAAATTCGTTTCAGATTAATTCATCCTGACGCTCTGTTGCAAATAGTCTAAAACTAACCGAGCGAATGCATTTCTTTCAAAAACAGTCTAAACGTTAGCAACTACAATCGGTCATTCAGCAGGTGTCTGCAGCATAAATGAGAAACGATGGTGATATTTACTTAAAGACCTTGGCGTTGTGGTCTTAGTAGCAAAGACGAGCTATGCTAATGCTTTGCAGAACTTGCTCGATAGTTCTGCCGCAAGGTTAACACATTAGCAATTTCAGCAGAAGTCGATATGTCATGTTTCATCTGGGAGCCCAGGAAGACGATTTGGCCGACGACAATGATTGGTGCACCAATCAGCACAACTTAAAGTTAATAATCAAATGGCTACAGTAGCTGTTTGCGGAAAGCTAGCTTCGTACCTTACCGAATGGACACTTCCTTAGCACACTCAATGCCTCTCTGGAGCTAGCCTGCTCTATCCGCTAACATCATCCACAAACTCACAATCAGCAAACCGGTCATTAACACCGATCTCCACTTCTGATGGCGTGGCAGAGACTTCATAAAATACCGCAGCATTTATTAAGTAGAACAAGAAAGAACAATTCAAAAACCAAATCGAACGCCGGAGTTAATCGCGTAAACTTTGGAAAGATGGCTAAAAAAGCGAACACAAGCCGATGAAACATACTTCAAATTGACTAACAATTTTGGCAGGAATAGCATCATTAAAATTGGCCCCCCATAGCATCTTGCGCGCCACCAAGTTGAAAGCAAATTTTATTCTTTTAAGATTAACTGATTATTAAATCACTAGGCATACCACTCGCCATATATGTCAAATAAGGATAATTGTAAGTGCTTAATAAGCTGTGTATCAGGACCTGGAGACGCCAGTGCTCCTTTCAGCGGATTTGAACATAAAATTCGTAGAGGCTCTTACACTTCGATGATGAATTCAACTCACTAACAATACTAATCCAATGTCAATCCTCATTCATTATGAAACTGGCATTGAGAAGTAACCGAGCCTTCGGTCAATTTCCTCTTAACATCGCAGCAGTTTCTGAGGGTTCAAGCTTTGGTACGATTAGAGACAATATTCAGGCACTCAAGCTTCCTTGTCAGAATACAGGTCAAAACGTGTCAAGGCTTTCCTTCATAGCACTCCAGATGCTGTTAGGTACGCTAGCTCATTTAATGAAAGTGGGCCCTACAAAAGTAGTGGATTTCGTGAATATCATTTACACGCTTTTATATTTTTTAGTACATGGTAATTCACGCGTGATATGGACGGCCGCTTTGAGCTGAGATTTAACTGGATTATTGTCGCTAAAAATTGATTTTTGTATCGAACAATCACAGTATCTGAATTAAACTATTGCATCCAAACCAGTAAGGAACCATCGTCTATTTACCATAATATGGTCGATTAGAGTATGTTAAAATTGAATCGTTTCACCAACTACGCCATGCGACGTGATGCCATCGGTTAGAATATAAAATATGTTCGCCACAAACAGATCCAGTTAAAAGGCATGGCTTGAGAAATTCATACCACTGCCACAGCTATATTTTAGCAGGGTACATACACCTACAACTCTGCTACTCGCACAGTCATGCCCTAGCTTGTCGTTGATATCACTCGCAAATACTAAGATGTCATAAAACGCGCAACATCATAGGCCAAATTGCATAAATTATCAAAGAATTTATTCTTATCATAATCAGCGTGGTTTAAATTTGTTGAACACACACTCAAAAAACTAAAAACCATGTTATTCAAGTTGCGTAGCAGTAAGGACACACCATATCAAATTGGGTCACTCACATATGAGGAACGAAATATGACCGAATTTTTTCGTCAGTTAAACAGAGAATATAAAAAAGCAATAGAAGTCAACACGAAAACATCATTGTGAACATCGCAGTTTGCCAGTCGAGAATTACTGATTTGGTTCAGAGGCAATATCTCTCACATTCTATGAATAAAAAAACAGGTTTTTATGTAAAACATTTATTTGTTGAAAACGTATATAACCTCACTTGCAGTTGAAGGAGTAAGTAAGAATGTACCCGCAAGCAAACACACAAATAAACAGTTAAATACATATATGCATAAAGTCGTGCATACAAACAGATATACATTCATGCAAATACATACATGCAAACTCAATTAAACACACATACATGCATACATACCTCATTCATGCATAAATTTATACATATATACACTAATTTATATATATATATATATATATATATATATATATCCACATAAATGAGTAAGTATACCATGTAAGCACACGTCCATACATACATACACACATGCATACAAAATTACATTCATACATAAATCCATGTGCATATACATACATAAATATATACATATATACATAAGTAAATAAAAACATATATATACATACATACATGCATACATAAATGCATACACACATACATGCATACATACACACATACATACGTACATGCATGTGTACCCACGTTCAGGCATACATATGCATACACGCATGAATCGTAATAATACAGGAGTCATATCACGAACGGTATGATCCAGTCTCAAATCCTTTCTCAAATGGGAAGACTTCTTCTTGCGACTTAGTCCGCACATTTATTCTGGATGAAGACACCCAAATTAACTTAAAATGAAATAAGTGCCCGTATATTTTACTGCAAACAATTTCTCACAGATTTCTAATATCTATCTTATTATAGAAACCACATTTACTGAGAGAAAATATTTTATGCAATTTAGAACTTTTTTAAATGTCTATTTGTTCGATAAATAAAGTTTGCGAGCTTGAATTAAATACCAATCCCATTTTATTTGACCAGTCGTCAAACTACATAGCAAAACTACAGTCCGTCACATATACTGACGCGTTTCGACCTTCCATGATCATCAACATTCGAAGACTGGTTAAATAAAATGGGCTTGGTGTTTACTTCAAGCCGCAAACCTGGTTTAATGAATTTTTAATATCACCCGCGCAATCACTGATTGTTAATTGTATTACCTATATATATGTGTGTGGCGAAAGCTGCAAACAGTTAATGTTCGTGACTGCATAGAAACTGTGCAGCCGACATTTCCAGTCAAGTACAATGTATTCGAGACTATTAGAGATGAGAGCCGTATTTCTAATTTTGCTTTCTATATATATATATATATATATATATATATATATATATATATATATATATATATATATATATATATTCCATTGCTCGACCATATAATTCTCGACATCCGCCACATAGTCGGCCGCTCGTATTCTTTAAAAGCTATGGGTAACCTGCGGGAAACTAGAAGGAAAGGCCTTCTAGGTTTATATTCATTCCTTTTTTCTCTAAATTAGGTTTCGGTCATAGACACTCACTCGTTTAATACCAAGAAAGTTATGTTTAATATTGTATAAACATATCTAGCCTTTACCAGCAATCATTAAATAGACAAATATGCCTATAATTAAACGAACATTGGTTGCGCGGGTGGTAATAACAATTATTATAATCAAGGTTGCGGACTTGATATAAACACCTGACCCATTAATTACTTACATATGTCAGTAGTAACTAAGAATTGTATAGTGTAGAAAAGGCCGGTCTAGCGAATGAATTGCCTTTTCTACACTATACAATTCTTAGTTTATACTGACATATGTAAGTAATTAATGGGTCAGGTGTTTATATCAAGACCGCAACCTTGATTATAACTAAATGACGCATATATATATATATATATATATATATATATATATATATATATATATATATATGCGCTTTGTTTGTATGTTTGTAGTGAAATAGCGTGATAGTAATCATTTGGTCTCATCTCAGGCACAGAAATATATACTAGAGGTGACATCACGTGAAAGCGTAATAATATCATCGGCTACGTTTCCGGCTAACCGGCTACCACTAAGTAGGCGATAAATTCTGTTTGAAAAATAGTACGTTATAGCCATCTAGGTACGCAATTTTCTTCAAACACAGAAAGTAAAAATAGTAGTAATTCAAATTGTTAAATAAGATCAATTTAAACATGGTCGCTAACTTGATATAGGAACCCGACCCTTCATGTAAATACATTTGTCAGTGTAAGCTAAAAATTGAATAGTGTAGAAAAGGCAATTCTTCCAGTAGACCGGTTTCGTCCTTATTAGTAACTCATCATGTAACGTCCAGAATTTGCCGTCGACAGGGCTCAAGCCTGACCACGTATACTTCGGAATCTGGTGCTCTAATCACTAAAACATCCTGCCACACAAAAGGCAACTTATCCAGCAGACCAGTTTTGTACTTCCATAATTTTCTGCGGAAAATTGTTTGTAGTGTGCGGCAGAGTGGCCCAGTGGTTAGAAAACCAGATTCCGAAGCAGTCGTGCCCAGGTTCGAGTCCTGTCCGTGGAAAATTCTGGACAGTACGTGATAAGTTTCCTATAAGGACGAAATCTGTCTACTGGATGAATTGTCTTTTCTATATTACGCAATGACTAGTTTAAACTGGAAAATGAAAAACATAATGGATCAGGGGTTTATATAAAAATCGCCAACCCTGATTAAGAGTAATTGTTACCACAGCCCGCGCCACCAATGTTAGTTTAATTATATAAAAGTGCATTTCAATACCACTTCTCAATGTAACGTGGTATCTGTTCTATTATGACAGACTCGGAATGGTTAGATGGAACTTTAGGGCTAAATGGATGCTATATAGGCTCCACCTAAAGGAAAGGTTAACGAAGAAACATTAGTTAGTATATAATTGAAAATTGTGTGTGGTGTGCAGCAGGGTGCCTTGGTGATTTGAGCACAAGATTCCGAAGCAGATATGCTCAGGTTTGATCACTGTCCGCGGCAAATTCTGGACGGTACGTGATGAGTTCCCAATAAGAACTAAACCGGTCTACTGGATGAATTGCTTTTTCTACACTATACAATTCTTAGTTTATATTGACTAATGTATGTCTATAGTGCACACAATTAGGCCAAAACTGGTTTAGTTTAATAAGTGCTATTTATTAATTATCCAATATTATTTTATGCCAACAACATACACATAATCAAATCCTGCCGCTCTATTTGTATTCAGCATCACATCCATAAGTGGGATAATGCCCTCTGCCTTGTAATAACAGATCGAGGGCGACTATTTCAAACATTGTGTCGATAGATATGCCGAATAGGATCTCTTAAAGCAAAGATTGATTAAAAACATACGTTTTAATATGAATAAAAATTGCATGCAATGTGCCGCTTCGAGAGCATAGCGAGGGAGTTCAACGAATTTAAACCAAATGAACTCTAGTTCAAATCAAGGCCGCGGCAAGTCTTGTAACTCCTTGATCAATTCTCAATAAGAACGAAATCAATCTAGCTGATGAATTTCATTTTCTATCTTAATCTACATTTTGTCTACACTTACGACATATGTGTGATCAGAACGTGGGATCAAATTTTATTTATAAATATATATATACATCTATTGCATAAATTACCAGGTTTTTAAGTTGGACAACCACAATTTACACTCTCGATATGTAAAAAGAGTTCTATCATTACGCTAATATGTATGTCTAGAAAATGTTTCAATACAAGTGTCCTAAATGGCTAGACCAGTGAGCATAAAATGCTATCGTTTACAAGAGTACGCCAGTTGTCAAAGCTGTCTGGAGTATAACCACCTTGTGCGGCTCCTACTGATGAATCGCCAGTAAGCACGAAACGAATGTGCATGGGATTATATTTTCCGTTCATGCTGTGTTTGGTTTATCCTTCTGGTCACAACTGAACTAATTTTTTATTAGGTTCGCAACACCTAATACATACTTGCATATATATTAGGTCTCCGCAACAAACAGTATTTAACTTTTATATACCGAAATGAATGATGTCATACTTGCCGCGAAATGTGATTACTAATATCGATCAAGGCCATAGTGTATTGGTTTACTGGAGTAACAGGTGTTCATAAATAGTTGTATTTTTCAATTTCGGTGAACTATAGCATACATTGATATCCATCATGTCGGTACCATGTACCGAATCGGCAACCATAGTGGAAGTACCATGTACCTTGTCGGTACTGTGATGTTTGTATCCATTACTGACACAATTGCCATAGTGTTAGTATTTTTTACAGAGTCGGTATATATATTATATAGAGTGAGCTAGCGTTGAAGTCTACTCTTCTGCAGGTTTACACATTCGTCTAGGAGATTGTATCGTCCTATTATCCGACATTCCTCACCCAAATA
>JAQBSW010012734.1:0-15917 GCA_029291075.1 Eudiplozoon nipponicum
CGATATTCTTCGAAAGTAGAGAAAAATGTTGAAAACCACAAGCACGCTCTCTCCGGTCGTTATTATAATAATTGTTATCATCGCCCGCGCAACCAATGTTCGTTTAATCAGTCGTTGCTATTACTTTGACGACTTCACTGTTTTAAAATCTTAGGTTGTTTCGATGAATATTACTGTCTATGATTGATTGATAGATCATGATGAATTTAACGCCTTTTGTTACGTCATTCCTTAATTTCGTCATTATAGCAGCGTTTTAATGGAATTTTATTTGAACCTAAATGGACTGCCAAAGAGAAAAGAGCTATCTTTTAATTATCTTATCAACTTCTTTTGTGAAGTTACAACATTTGTATACGCACACTGTGACCGCATAAACAGCATTTTAAATATTATGCAGCTGCTAGTCACTGAAACTCTCCCATACAAAATCCCGATTGCGGAGAAAGACATTTCATTTCATCTTGTGTCAAAAATGGGTTTTCCACCGATGTTCTTGTCAGGATTTAGAGGGAATTGAATTAAAATCTATGAAAAGTTATTAGATAAATACCTCACACGTTGAGGAGTTTTTTACTAGCCAACATTACGGGCATGAATTTATATAACTAACGCAAACCCGATGTAGTGTAAACGCCCGGCTGCAAGTAAATGCCTTGCGACGTTACAAAATAATTAAAGGCCGACTATGATGACAGTTACTGTAGGTGGCCCTTATCACGGCCTTAATTGTGTTCTCTAGCAACCGCCTAGAACTTTTAGTAGTATTGCAGTGTCTAGAAGTACTCCTAGACACCTGAGGCCAGCTCTGGTAGACTGGCTTGTGTTCCTTCCTTTGGATGCACCTAGCTAAGTAGAGTTGTCGAAAACAGACTATTATTCTGCACATGCAAAGGTTGATTTAGTCGGCCAGTCAGTCGGCTATGGGTTTGTGCTTTTATAGATGGATTTAGTCAGGCAGTCAGTCGGCTGTTGGTCTGCTCCTGTAAAGGTGGATTGGATAAGCCACTCAGTCGGCTATTAGTCTGCACATGTAAAGGTGGATTTAGTCAGCTCGGCCGTCGACTATTTGTCTGTACATGCAAAGGTTGATTTAGTCAGGCAGTCAGTCGGCTATGGGTCTGTAAATTTAAAGTTGGATTTAGACAGACAGCCTGCCGACTATTAGTCGGTACCTGTAAAATTAGATTTAGTCGGCCAGTCAGTCGGCTATGGGTTTGTACATTTAAAGGTGGATTTAGTCAGGCAGTCAGTCGGCTGTTAGTCTGATCCTTTAAAGGTGGATTTGGTAAGCCACTCAGTCGGCTATTAGTATGCACATGTAAAGGTGGATTTAGTCGGCCAGCCCGTCCGCTATTAGTCTTCACATCTAAAGGTGGACTTAGTCAGCCAGCCCGTCGAATATTATTCTTCACATCTAAAGGTAGATTTAGTCAGCCAGTCAGTCGGCTATGCGTCTGCACATTTAAAGGTGAATTTAGTTAGGCAATCCGTCGGTTAATAATTGTCACATCTAAAGGTGGATTTAGTCAGCAAACCCGTCGACTATTATTCTGCACATATAAAGGTATATTTAGTCAGCCAGTCAGTTCGCTATGGGTCTGTACATTTAAAGGTGGATTTAGTCAGGCAGTCAGTCGGCTATTAGTCTGTACATATAAAGGTGGATTTAGTCACCCAGTCAGTCGCCAATAAGTCTGCACATGCAAAGGTGGATTTCGCCAGACAGTCAATTGGCTATGTTTCCTCGCTAGTTTAAGCGGATTATACGGTGTAGAAAAGGCTACTCATCCAGTGGACCGGTTTCATCCTTATTGGGAACTCATCATGTACTGGCCAGAATTTGCTGCGGACAGGGCTCGAATCTGGGCACGTCTGCTTCGGAATAAATGAAAGAAACGCAGTTTGAGCAACAATTGAAACAGCATGCAATTGAGTATTAGGCGTTGCGCACCTAGTAAAAATTAATTCGAATAGTACCCAAAGGATAAACCAAAGTCAACATAAATGTCAGGTATAACCCAATGAGCACATTCATTCCGTGCTTGCTTATGACTAATTATTAGATTTTGTGTCAGTATTCGATAACAATACTATGGTTGCCGAGTCGGTAAATGATAACAACACTATGGTTGCCGAGTCGGTAAATGATAACAACGCTATGTTTGCCGAGTCGGTAAATGATAACAACACTATGGTTGCCGAGTAGGTAAATGATAACAACACTATGGTTGCCGAGTCGGTAAATGATAACAACGCTATGGTTGCCGAGTCGGTAAATGATAACAACACTATGGTTGCCGAGTCGGTAAATGATAACAACACTATGGTTGCCGAGTCGGTAAATGATAACAACACTATGGTTGCCGAGTAGGTAAATGATAACAACACTATGGTTGCCGAGTCGGTAAATGATAACAACACTATGGTTGCCGAGTCGGTAAATGATAACAACACTATGGTTGCCGAGTCGGTAAATGATAACAACACTATGGTTGCCGAGTCGGTAAATGATAACAACACTATGGTTGCCGAGTCGGTAAATGATAACAACACTATGGTTGCCGAGTCGGTAAATGATAACAACACTATGGTTGCCGAGTCGGTAAATGATAACAACACTATGGTTGCCGAGTCGGTAAATGATAACAACACTATGGTTGCCGAGTAGGTAAATGATAACAACACTATGGTTGCCGAGTAGGTAAATGATAACAACACTATGGTTGCCGAGTCGGTAAATGATAACAACACTATGGTTGCCGAGTCGGTAAATGATAACAACACTATGGTTGCCGAGTAGGTAAATGATAACAACACTATGGTTGCCGAGTCGGTAAATGATAACAACACTATGGTTGCCGAGTCGGTAAATGATAACAACACTATGGTTGCCGAGTCGGTAAATGATAACAACACTATGGTTGCCGAGTAGGTAAATGATAACAACACTATGGTTGCCGAGTAGGTAAATGATAACAACACTATGGTTGCCGAGTAGGTAAATGATAACAACACTATGGTTGCCGAGTCGGTAAATGAGAGCAATACTATGGTTGCCGAGTCGGTAAATGATAACAACACTATGGTTGCCGAGTCGGTAAATGATAACAACACTATGGTTGCCGAGTCGGTAAATGATAACAACGCTATGGTTGCCGAGTCGGTAAATGATAACAACACTATGGTTGCCGAGTCGGTAAATGATAACAACACTATGGTTGCCGAGTAGGTAAATGATAACAACACTATGGTTGCCGAGTAGGTAAATGATAACAACACTATGGTTGCCGAGTAGGTAAATGATAACAACACTATGGTTGCCGAGTAGGTACATGGTACCTACAAAATGGATTTCAATATTTTATCATGTAATGTGGGAGAGTTGGGCGTTAAAATACTTATACGAATTCGTATTCAAGCGGTAATGGTCATAACTTCACATAAACTCTCAGGTAATTCGACATGAACACCAACACTCTACATATATAATATATAACTAGCCTGTACCATACACCAATAAAACTTCTTTCAAAATATCCAATATTTCACAAAAATCGAGAAATAAAATTAGCGTCCTGCTGTCCCACATTTCTGGACCAAATATATAATTATTAATGAGCGTGATATCAGCTTCCACTGATGAGTTATCAGTTAGCTTGTATTGCAATACATAATACAAAATGGCATTATCTATTTTGTTAAAAATTAACCCATGTATTAAAGAAGCATAATCTTTTTTATTCTCAAAGCTGCAAAATTTTAAATGTATTCATCCACCTTTTTATAGAATACAATGATGCTACTTAGTGTGTATTTAGTAGCATGTCCAATTGTTTTATCATTATTCCATATTATCTCACTGAGGATTGGTGCGAGATGATTGCCTTTTGGCTTATGTGCGCGTTTTCACTTTTTCGTTACCACGTTTTAATTAGTACCTAAATGTTGCTTCTCACAATTTAAAATGAAATTCGCACAATGAATCAGAAAAGTTGGCAAATACAATTACATCTTAAGATGGAACAAAATTCTCCCAGGTGAAATCCCGACTTCAAAAGGTCATTTCTTAAGTGAATCGTTTAAAAATGCACAGTACGTGATGTATTAGGCAGCAACAAGACTGAACTAAGTGCTCCCGTGTTCGAATTCTGTACGAAAAATCTAGAAAACTTCTGACAAGCGCCATAAAAATCGAAATCGCGGGTGATATAATTCTTCTACTGAAGTTGGCGAGCTTCCAATTAAACTACAAATCCCACATTGTATTTAACTAGTCGTCGAACAACATAGCTAAATTGATAAGTTACACGTACTGATGCATTTCTGTCTTCACAATTTTCAAAAATAAAGACAGCAGTAAACAGGCCAGCGAGGTCAATCCAGAAATATGACTATATATATATATATATATATATATATATATATATATATATATATATATATATATATATATATATATATATATATATATATATATATATAACTTTCTCTCTTCTCTCACTATATATATATATATATATATATATATATATATATATATATATATATATATATATATATATGTTGCACGAAGGCAATTTTTCCCATCAAGCTACAACTTACGCGCAGTTCGCATAAGGAATTCAAGACGAACTAGGATTTAGAGACAATGAATTAGTTACTTAATAAAATACGTATAGCACTTAGCGTTATATTTCATTCACCATGTAATTTTTAATTAATTTCATTGCATGCACTAACCATGTTGAACGGGAAGAGGTTTCGACAGATAGGCTAAAAATATCTCATTTATTTAAAATCCGCCTTTCCGTAGAAGCTCGGTGTAATCGAAAAAGGGAAGCTCCAACACGCATTGTAACTCTAAGTCAAAAGTAATTAATGGAGGCTCATGTTCGCTCTTCGTGCACAGTGTATATTTCCCACAAATTGCGAAATATCTGTGGTAATTACCTGATCTGCGTTTTGCCTAACGCAGCTTTCATTGTCCCAGTTGTTTTGTTTTTGAAATATATTTCGGCCAATCTTACCGTAGGCCTTCGTCAAGAGTATTTTGTTTCACAAATTTCACAAACGAAACAAATGAAGCAAACTTGCTTCAAAGAACGTGATTGAAAATATATTTTAATATCGATGCACAATATCGCTTATTATACACGAAACCAAAAAAATTCGACGCAAATTATGTGGGCTCGTTTAGTTATAATGTGTGACATCCGCGATATGAAATTGCTGCTTCATTTAATCAAGTATGCGCTCTGTAGAAACATTCATGATCGTTCTCTTAACTGGATTGACATGCCAGAACATGCAACAATATTTTAAATTACACGATAAAGTAGGATACTTTGAATAAATCTCTCAGTAACAAGAAAATTTTTGAAATGTATGCATCGCACTGTATTTTCATGATAATGCAATACCCTACTGATGAAATTCAATAAATTATTGTAAAACATCACCGTAAGCGTTTGGCAAGTTAAAAATTATAAAATATGTGCATATGGAATGCTGTAATTTATTATAATTACATTATCAATTATCAATCAATCTTATGAAAAGTACTCTTCATCAATTGTTAATAGAACTTTTTATATTTATAAACAGTCTCACAAAAGCGAACACTCCCATTTCCAAGTACGCACATTTTTGAAGGCTCGTACAGCCTATAATAAGTTGCCTGCTTTCACAATCTGTATTTGAAAATTTTGCGGACGTATGTTAGTGTACTTGCGTCTGTCACGTTGTCTTACCTAGTCACGTGGATTTCAGTCACTCCAATCTGCTTGTTGCTGCATGACTAATCATACGTCCTCATTTATCTTGAAAGTGAACAACCGATTACGGTATTACCGCAGTTCTTCAACAAGACAAAGCTGAACATTTACAAAGAAACTCATTTTTGTGGTTTCGTCAACTATACTTATCCGAGGGAACACCAGTCAGTCAACCAGAGCCGGCCTCAAGTGTCGCTGAGTACTTCTAGACACTGAAGTACTTCAAAACATTCCCGGCAATTGACGGAGAAAGCAATTCCAGTAACTGTCTCTCATTATTTACGGCCTTTAACTATTTTGTAACATTGCACGGCATTTACTTGCAGCGCTATCTAAATCCTGATAAGAACATCGATGTAAAATCGATTTTTGACACAAGATAAAGTGAACTGTTTTGCTCCTTAATCGCGATTTTGTATGGGCGAGTTTCTATGACTAGCAGTTGCATAACATTTAAAATGCTGCTCAAGCGAACACAGTTTACGTATATTAATAGCGTTGAGTTTGAAATGGTGGCATGTAAATGTTGGAATGTGTGTGTAACTTGAAAAGATAATTAAGTGATAACTCACTTCTCTTCGGAAGTCCATTCGGATTCAAATAAAATACATTAAACCGGTGCTACGAGATTGAAATAAAAAAAACGTCAAAAATGAATTACGATCATCAAGATCTATCATTGTAAGTTAATAATATGCAATTAAGTAACATTCATCGAAACAACTTCAGATTGCAAAGAAGTTGCAACGACTGTCCAACAAAACTCCAGATTTTGACACACTACATCTTAGGGTCAACAGTCTAAATGTAAGTAGCCAAATACAAAGTGGGCTTTGGGCGTAATACCGGCCCCTACTGATGAGGCGTCAGTTCGCAAGAAATATGTGTGTACATGAGATTTAGAAGAAACATGTTGCGCGACACGTAATAGAATATTTACCTGATTATCGAGTTGCGATCCGATTTGTATGCAACAAATGTCTTCCAGATTTTTGTTCCAGAATTTTCGATATCCGGATACGGATATCTTTTTCAATGGAAAGCTCATCATAATAAGTTGACAATCAATATGTCAAATTGGAAATATTAGTTTAAAGCTACATTTATACTTGTTGTCCAGATACCTTAAGCATAAATGCTAGGAAAGTGTATGACAAATTGGTTTGTGTATATGTAAATTGCTGTCATTTCACTGGGATGAGTGTAAACGTGCAGTAGTTGATTACTCCTCAATCAAAAACAAACGAGAATACATACAATTCTTTAAATCAAGTTTGCGAGCTTGAAGTAAACACCAATCCCATTGTATTTAACCAGTCGTCGAACAACATAGCAAAAATACCGCCAGCCGCAACGCACTGACGCGTTTCGACCTTCCTTGATCATCATCAGAGTGCGACGGCAAACTGAATATCGAGGATCAAACCGCATTGAATATTTATGGAAACCAAATTTAGATATGCGGCTCTCACGTCTAGCTGTCTTGCATACAAAAAACTTTAGTGGAAATGTCGGTTGCACAATTTCTATGCAGTAACAATCATTAACTGTTTGCAGCTTTCGCCACATATACATATATAGGCAACTTAATTTAACAATAATTGATTGGGCGTGTGGTGGTAAGAATTCTTTAAATCAAGTTTGCGAGCTTGAAGTAAACACCAATCCCATTGTATTAAACCAGTCGTCGAACAGCATAACAAAACTACCGCCAGCCGCAACGCACTGACGCGTTTAGACCTTCCATGATCATCATCAGAGTACGACGGCAAACTGACTCGAGCAATGTCGACATATTGGTTTCAGATAGAAGAACACAATTTCCACCTCACTTGATTCACAGTGGTCATGCTTTTATATTCGTAATCAAATCTGCACGTTGTTTGCTTCTGAAAGTTTAAGCCCCTGATGTATTTGTATTCCATTTACCGTTGAATGCGTAGCAATCGGTATCTTGGTAATTGCTATCGACGATCCGCAATTTATAAAGTGTACAACATTATATCGTTTGCAAATCTATGAAGTTGCCCAAACATATCTTTATATGTCATTCAGACGTGACGAATACAGCTGTTTCTGATTAGATTGCGATACAATATAAACAGTAAAAATTCCCCTAATCTATCACTCCCCAAATGAATGAATATGATAATAGACGATCCACATAGCATTCCAAATAGAACGGTGTGTATTTAGCTTATTAACTAAATACCTGGACAATCGGCAAGTGACCCTCGCTTTAATTGAAAAATTCAGATGACCAGGTTAAAAAGATAGCATTTTAAGTGTGAGTTTGCTGCTTAAACAACGGACAGTTAATGATTGTTTAATTGTATACCTTATTCAGTGTAATGAATCTAGCAATAATATTATGCCCGCAACGGCATAGAAATTGTGCAGCCGAATTTATAAATCAGGTACCATAATTTTAATGTATGCACTAATTTCTTTCGTGAGTGGTCTATTTGCGCACTCGGATCCGCAATGAATCGATTGATCCTAATGTCCGAATAGGCGATAAGTTTGCCGTCGTGATGTCATGATTCCGAACGCCCCCACGCCATTGGTACTACCCACGGGAAATGAATTTCAGTCTAACCTTTGCTGTTTAAAATTTCGGTATTTCAATTTAAGTACCGTCTTCAGGAATCTAATAACACACAGTGCACTAATCAGAAGACCGGATTTAAGCAAATGTGGTGAATACGTTACATATGATGTGAGCACATCAAGAAGAATCCATGACCCCGAGGGCAAGATGAATTAACGAGCGTACACTACAACAAGTAGTTCTACTGATGAATACAGAAATACCTGCTTGTCTATAAGCTAGAACATCTTGTTAAACATATAATTAATTTCAGATTTTCAACAAATTTATAGGTAAATGAGTCTCCTCTAGAATTGATTAGAAACACGTAATTATTTTACTTATTTTACCAATTAGGTAAAAACTGTATAATATATTCTGTTAGTGATCTAATGCTGTATACAATTGAATCAACTATTATTTACAAAACCACTTCGCCACATAAATTTGTCTCTTCATATGTAACAGATTGAGAATGGTTAGTTGAAATATTTAGTTCCAAGTGATACCATATGTGCTCCATCAAAATAAAATGAGTTTACACATCAAGTTTATAGCTTATAATTAATTAATATTAAGTAATATTCTGTGTGCAAATTTAATGCTGATATTTAATCAAGAATACAACCTAAACCCAAATTGTGGGAAAACTTTATCAACAATTTATAATATAAATTCATGCTGTATTTGCTGGCATTTATATTAAAATATCTGGATTAAGAGAACTGTTTGTAATGTACGTGAATTGTGTTTATCAGTTCCGATCTATTAATACAAAAGTCAATAAAATAAAATTAAGCGGAATATTGCTTTAATCGGAGTTCAGAATTTGATAAAAAAAACCTGCATCATTAGTAAAATACATTTGTCAATATAAATTATAAATAAAATATTTGTTAATACAAAACTTTAACTGCTTCATAAACCAGGTTTGTGAGCGTGAGATAAATTAGATGTGACTAGCTATATGTGAGCTGCGTTCTGCAAATATTTAGATTCGAAGGGATTGGTATCAATATCAATCGTACAAACCTTGTTTCAAGAATAGGCACACGTGTATAATCAATTATTAATTGCGCAGTTGGTGATTACAGCTTTTTGATGGGCTCGAAAACCTTAATCTGTCAGATATTTAGTCACTCGTCGTCTGTCCGTTTTTTACACGGAGTCATTCAGTGGGCACAAAGGTTCTAAGATCCCACTATTCGGTGCATTATTTATCAACCGTGAGTTTGGAAACGCTTTCACCTGCACTTTTTAATTAGATTACTATAGAATAATACCAAATTGAAGCCCACGTTGTCTCTTTCAACATTGATCCGTCATATTACTATCATGAGTAATTACGCTCACCATGTCTAATTGAAATGAATATTCATTCGTCTAGATATTCCTTGACGCGTAGAACTAATATACGTGCATCAGTTTATTGCGAACCGTTGCAACTAAACAATAATTGATTGCGCGGATGGTGGTAACAATTCTTTAAATCAGGTTTGCGTGCTTGTAGTAAACACCAATACCATTGTATTTAACCAGTCGTCTAACAATATAACTGGCGGCAGTTTTGTTATATTGTTCGACGACTTGTTAAATACAAAGGTATTGGTGTTTACTTCAAGCTCGCAAACTTGACTTAAAGAATTATTTGCAACTTCTTTGTTAATCTCACAGTTTTACAATCTGAAGTTGTTTCTGGCTATGATCGATTTATAGATCTTGATGTATTTAATTCACTTTTTGACATTATTCCTTAATTTCATCCTCGTAGCAGCGTTTTAATGGATTTTATTTGAATCCGAATGGACTGCCGAAGAGAAGTGAGATATCACTTAATTATCTTTTCAATTTCTTTTGTGAAGTTACACACGCATTCCAACATGTATATGCCACCATTTCAAAGTCATCTCCATTAATATACGCAAACTGTGTCCGCGTAAACAGCATTTTAAATGTTATGCAACTGCTAGTCATAGAAACTCGCCCATACGAAATCCCGATTGAGGAGCAAGACGGTACATTTTATCTTTTATCACAAATTGATTTTCCATCGATGTTCTTGTCAGGATTTAGAGAGACTTGAAATAAAAATTATGAAAGGCTATTAGATAAATACGTTGCGTGTTTAGGGAGTTCTTTACTAGCCAATCTCACGAGCATGAAATTATATAAATCACGCGAATCCGAATGAAGTGTAAAATCCGCGGCTGCAAGTAAATTCTGTGCGACGTTACAAAATAGTTAAAGGCCGTAAATAATGCGAGACATTTACTGGAATTGCTTGCTCCGGCAAATGCTGGGAAAGTTTTGTAGTTTTCAGTGTCAAGAAGTATAGTTGACGAAACCACAAAAATGAGTTTCTCTATAAAGGTTGAGAATTGTCTTGTTGAAGATCTGTGGTAACACCGGTCTGGTTGGTACACGTAGAAGTCCGACTAATATATAATCAAGCAGGTATGCTTAGATATGCAGCAACAAGCAGATTGGCGTGACTGAAATCCATGTGATTAGGTAACACATCGTGTCAGATGCAAGTCCAGAAACATCCGACAACATCAAAGATTTGCAAGTATAGGATGCTAGAAGAGGTAAGTTAACAAATGATCGATATTTTACAAGTGTCTCCCTTGCCAATCCTTTACGGTGAAGTTATGTAATAATTTAATGAATTTTATCAGTAGGATAGTGCTTTTATCGTAAAAATAGAATGCTTTGCAAACATTAAATAAAAATTTTTGTAACTGAGAGAATTTTCCGAAGTTACCTATTTTATCATGAAATATAAAATATTGTTGCACGTTCAGGCCTGTCATTAAGGTTAGGAGAACGAAAATGAATGTTTCTGTAGAGCGCATACTTGATTTAACGTAACTGCAATTTCATGCCGCGGATGTTACACGTTAAAATTAAATGAACACACATTATAGTTTGCGTCGAGATTGTATGGCTTGGTGTACAACAATCGACTTTTTGAATCGGCAATAAAATATATTTTCAGTCGCATTCTTTGTCCAGATTTAGACTTTCCAATAAAATAAACTAAATGGATAGTGGTTCGCCAAATTAACACTTATATAATGCAAAATTAATAACCACAGTAATTTCGCGATTTGAACAAAATATACACTATGTCTGAATGGCGAACCCAAGCCTCCATTAATTGTTTTTGATTTTGATTTACAATGTGCGTTGGAGCTTGCTTTCTAAGACTTTCGCCGAGTTCGCGTGGAAAGGTGAATATTCAATAAAAGACACATTTATCCTTTCGGATGAAACCTTTTCTCATACAACAAGATTATTGTATGTATTTAAAAAATATTTTGTGACTATCAAGGTGAATGAAAGATAATGCTAAATGATATACGCGTTTACTAATTGGGACAGGTAAATATATCCGGCAGCTGATATTATTAAAGTTATTGCACAAATTATTATAATCAAGGTTGCGGTCTTGATATAAACACATGACCCATTAATTACTTACATATGTCAGTACAAACTAAGAATTGTATAGTGTTGAAAAGGCAATTCATCCAATAAACCGTTTCGTCCTTATCCGGAATTTGCCGCGGACAGGACTCGAACCTGGGCACGTCTGCTTTGGAATCTGGTGCTCTAACCACTGAGCCATCCTGCGCGGCAGATAAAATAAGATAACAAGTAATCAAGGATGAAATAATAAGATAATCAAAATTAAATTAGGCGATATTGAATTACTCACTCTCCACTTCTGTAAGTTAATATCAGTCCAGTGTTCTTATTCTTTTACTTGAGCGAGTTTCTGAATCTGATTCTGATTCGTGCAACCTTCGTTTTCTACCATTATTTAGTGCTGTATACGAAATAGGACCAAGTGATTTTTCTACGGCTGTTTCATTCATTATGTCATTTCTCAATTTAATTTCGGTGGATTCTCTAATCAGTCTAGTCGATCTGCTACGACTACAAATTGATATACGTCTGCACCCATCCCAATTAATTGTGTGTCCTGTCTCTACTGTATGGCGTGCAAGATCTGATCTATTAACATGGCCATACTACATTGCATTTGCGGCTGGCGGTAGTTTTGTTATGTTGTTCGACGACTGGTACAATACAATGGAATTGGTGTTTGCTTCAAGCTCGCAAACTTGATTTAAAACTGTTACCACCACCCGCACAAACAATCATTGTTAAATTGTATTGCCTATATATGTATATGTGGCGAAAGCTACGAACATTTAATGTTCATGACTGCATAGAAATTGTGCAACCGACACTTCCAGTCAAGTTCAATGTATGCGAGATTACTAGAGGTGAGAGCCGCATATCAAAATTTGATTACCATATATATTCAATGCGGTTTGATCATCGATAGTCAGTTTGCCGTCGTACTCTGATCATGATCAAGGAAGGTCTAAAGGCGTCAGTGCGTTGCGGCTGGAGGTAGTTTTGTTATGTTGTTCGACGACTGGTTAAATACAATGGGATTGGTGTTTACTTCAAGCTCGCAAACTTGATTTAAAGAATTGTTACCACCACCCGCGTAAACAATTATTGTTAAATTGTATTGCCTATATATGTATATGTGGCGAAAGCTACAAACAGTTAATATTCGTGACTGCATAGAAATTGTGCAGCCGACATTTCCAGTCAAGTTCAATGTATGCAAGACTGCTAGATGTGAGAGCCGCATATCTAAATTTGATTTCCATATATATTCAATGCGGTTTGATCCTCGATAGTCAGTTTGCCGTCGTACTCTGATGATGATCAAGGAAGGTCGAAACGCGTCAGTGCTTTGCGGCTGGCGGTAGTTTTGTTATGTTGTTCGACGACTGGTTAAATACAATGGGATTGGTGTTTACTTCAAGCTCGCAAACTTGATTTAAAGAATTGTTACCACCACCCGCGCAAGCAATTATTGTCGTGGCAATGTTGAGCAAACTGTTGGTGTTCGTGACTGCATGGGGTATACAACCGACAATTCCAGTCAAGTTCAATTTCTGCGAGACTGCTGGGGTGAGCACATATCTTAATTTCCTATATATTTCAATGGTGACCTGATGATCAATTTGCCGTCGTACCCCTCTGATGATGTCAGAGAAACAAAGCAACGTCAGTGCGTTTGCGGCTAACAATGACTATTACTCTGTTCGACGAATGGTTAAATATAATGGGATTGGTGTTTACTTCAAGCTCGTAAACTTGATTTAAAGAATTGTTACTACCACCCGCGAAATGAATTAATGTTAAAGAGATTAACTTGTAGGTATGTTGCTTACATGGAGTCAAAAACAAAATAAACTCGAAAGTCCATATGCTGCAATCTTTCCAAATGTATTTGTGATCGGACAGTTTGCGAGGTGAAAAGTAGATTCAGGCCAGTACATGATGAGTTCCCAATAAGGACGAACCGGTCTACTGGATGAATTGCCTTTTCTGCACTATACAATTCTTAGTTTATACTGACATATGTAAGTAATTAAGGGAGAAAAAGAAAATTACTGGAACAATGAAAGCTGCGTTAGTCAAAACGCAGATCAGGTAATTTAAATTAAGGGGTCAGTTGCTTATATCAAAACCGCAACCTTGATAGTAATAATTGTTATCACCGCCCGCGCAATCAATGTTCGTTTAATCTGAAGAATTTTTTGCTAGTCGTTGACATTACTTTGACGACCTCACTATTTTAAAATCTTAGGATGTTTCGATGAATAATACTGACTATGAATGATTGACAGATCATGATGAATTTAACTCAGTTTGTTACGTTATTCCTTAATTTCGGCATCGTAGCAACGTTTTAATGTAATTTTATTTTAATCTAAATGGACTGCCCAAGAGAAAAGTGTTATCACTTAATTATCTTATCAACTTCTTTTGGGAAGTTATAACATTTGTATACGCAAACTGTGACCGCATGAACAGCATTTTAAATGTTATGCAAATGCTAGTTACTGAAACTCGCCTATACAAAATCCCGATTTCGGAGGAAGACATTTCATCTTGTGTCAAAAATTGATTTTCCACCGATGTTCTTGTCAGGATAAAAAGAGAATCGAATTAAAATCTATGAAAAGCTATTGGATAAATATGTCACACGTTGAGGAGTTTTTTACTAGCCAACATTATGGGAATGAATTTATATAATTCACGCAAACCCGATTTAGTGTAAACGCCCGGCAAATTTTGCTGGATTTGATTGGTTCCCCGCAAGTGATATATCAATTTCATTCAGGAGATATATCAGCAGATTGATATGAGCCGTTACAGAGGTAGAAAGTTATTAAAGAAATATAAATCCAGGGCACGAAGAATGCGATTCTTCCGATTTGCAAGCATAGGATGCAAAACATGGTAGGTAAACATAGGCTCACAATAAGTGATTCTGAGGGAATCCGTAAACAACAAATGTTGGACGTAATTTGCATATATATTAAGTTCTTCTACCGTAATCCAACGAATACTTTTCACAAAATAGAATTGATATTACTTCAAAGATATTTGAAATAAATTTAAGAATTTCCTGTGCAAATATTTGACAAGTGACTTCTTTGTCAATCGTTTACGGTGATGTTATTTATTAATTTAATGAATTTTATCAGTAGCATAGTGCAATGTCTTAAAATAAGAATGCGTTGCAACACATAGCTATAGTGTTAGTATCCTTTACAGACTCGGTATATATATTATATAGTGTGAGTTAGCATTGAAGTCGTATTGTCGTTGACTTTACATTATGTTAGCTTCACTATTGCAGGTTTACACATTCGTCTAGGAGATTGTACCGTCCTATTATTCCACATTCTTCTACCAAATATAGTAGTTAAAGGGCGTAATACCGGCTCCTACTGATGAGTCGCCAGTAAGCACGAAACGAATGTGCATGAGATTATACTTTCCGTTCATGCTGCCTTTGGTTTATCCTTCCGGTCACAACTGAACTAATTTGTTACTAGGTTCGCAAAACCTAATACATACTTGCATATATATTAGTTCTTCGCAACAAACTGTATTTAACTGTAATATATTGAATTGAATGATGTCATGCTTACCGCGAAATGTGATAACTGATATCAATGAAGGCCAGAGTGTATGGTTTAACTGGAGTAACAGGTGTTCGAAAATTGTTGTAATTCTCAATTTGGGTGAACTTTAGCATAAATTTATATCCATCAGATTGGTATCATGTACCGACTCGGAAACCATAGTGTTAGTATCCGGTACTCATCGATTTCAAAAAAGGTATCAGTTACTAACACAATGGCCATAGTGTTAGTATCCTTTACAGACTCGGTATATATATTATATAGTGAGTTAGCATTGAAGTCGTATTGTCGTTGACTTCAGATTATGTTAGCTTCACTATTACAGGTTTACACATTCGTCTAGGAGATTGTACCGTCCTATTATTCCACATTCTTCTACCAAAATATATAGTGGTTAAAGGGCGTAATACCGGCTCCTACTGATGAGTCGCCAGTAAGCACGAAACGAATGTGCATGAGATTATACTTTCCTTTCATGCTGCCTTTGGTTTATCCTTCTGGTCACAACTGAACTAATTT
>JAQBSW010012735.1:0-15917 GCA_029291075.1 Eudiplozoon nipponicum
GAATCCGTCTGGACATCTTCATCGTCATTGATGACATCGCAACCATTGGACATGGAAACACTGCTCGATTTTTCATCTAATTCAAAATAAAATTTGAATCGGAAAGAACATTGCAATAAATACATGGACACGAAACCGAATCGATGGGTGATTTGCTCAAATTACAGCGTTTGTCTTAGAGAAATGGATGCGCCTACCTGGCTTTGCATCGCAACCAATGCAAAGTTCTGCAAAAAGACAAATTAAAGAGTACTAAATGAGAGGCCACACGATTTCTTGAAGATTACAACCCACTCGTCAAGCACTTTCTAGAATTCGCGCGACTAAGGCTCGTATTCTAAGGACGAAACCGGTCTACTTGATGAATTTAATTCGATATCTTATGTAATTTGTAGTGTTATATACATAAAGATATATATATACATATAGCATATATATATATAATCAACATCAACATGTCTTTCATCGAAATGCCTTCCAGATGAGCCAATAACCTTGAGCGAAATTCTCTCAGCTTCTCCCTGAACCATTTAGTCACTGCCGCCGGTAGATAGTTTTAACAGGTAGATTCTCCCCAGTTATAGAGAGTACGATGGAGATTGAGCCAGAAGAACGACAGCAGGATGAATCTCCACTGAGTATATATATATATATATATATATATATATATATATATGGATATATAGCTAGAGATACATATAGCTATATATAGGGTAGATCATGAGCCGCAGGCACTCGCTAGCGCTTTAACAACACAATCATGCCTCCCTAACCAAGTGCAAAGAGAGTGACACAAAAAACAGCCAGGTAATGGCAGTGATCTCGTTCATTGTTTTATAAACACCTTCTGACGTTCAACAAGTAATCGGCCTAAACTACACAAAGCGTAGGTATCGATTTAACAAGACGTCAAATTGGTGCTAGCTATAATTATTCCTCTTCTATGATTCAAAGGCGCTCAAGAGTACCGGGAAAATGGTCTACATGAAGAAATCTGGTTAAGTGGTTAGAAAAATGAACGGGTGATTGTATAATAGCTTGCACAGCTAGCTAAAGGCAGATGAAGCCAAACTAATACATGTTTAAATCTCGGCTTACGCCAAACTGTCCAGTTTCACCAGAGATACTAGAAAGTCTAACACAATGATGTCCAGCAACTTGGTGGCGCTCCGAAAAATATTGGACTTTGGATAAACAATAACGATATTGACCGTTCTCACGACATTTTGCTTTAGATAACACAAGATACACCTTCTATCTTCAACTCGCGACAGTGATTGCGTAGAGATAGTTTTTTAATTTGGGCATCTATAGACAGACCATAACTAAGACGTGCCCTGCTGTAACTAATCGAGTGGTAAACCTTTCTAAAATAAATCTTAATGAGAATCAGCTAGAAATGCTTAATCGTGGTCTGAATACAGCTATCCAAATTGAGAAATCACCAAAAAATGAGATAATTACTGAGGCTGTTAAAACAGCACAATTCCTCTCAGACAAAGATAAGGTTATGTTTGAAATAGACGTAGCCGCAGCTGTGCTAACGTGCGAAGATGCAAAATATAAACCAAATTATGCAATAAAAAGTCTCAGGAAAGAATTAATAGCAAACAGTGTGATATGCTTGAAAGCAGACAAAGGAGGGCGACGGTTCTGATGAGTCAATCTGACTATAATGCTAAAATGTATGAACAACTAGACAATATAGAGGTATACACTAAAATTAATAAAGATCCTACGGATAAGCTACAAGGAGAAGTTAAATTATTGGTCAATAACATGATTGCTGAAGGAGAATTAGATCAAGCGCATGGTAACGCTCTCATACAAAGAGATACAGTCGCTCCTAGAGTGTACGGTTTAGTAAAGATACATAAACCAGGCAACCCTTTGAGAATTATTGTTAATGTCCAACACTCTCCAACATATAAAATGTCTAAGTTTCTATGCCATAGAATAAAGAAATATTCGTACTTCTTAGACCATACTTTGATGAATTCATACCATTTGGTTGAGATTGTCGATAAATGTGAGCTAAATGAAAACGATAGATTGGCGAGTTTAGATGTGGTGTCAATGTACACCAATATACCAGTACCCAAAGCACTAGATTATTTTCAGCGTTTCCTGGTTGATCATCCAGTAATATTAGAAGGAAGCAAAATGACGATGAGACATGTCATGGAGATGATGGACTTATGTATGTCCTCCACTTATTTTAAATTTATGAATGAATTTTATAAACAGATTAGAGGTGTTCCAATGGGACAACCACTGTCAGTTCCGATAGCTAATATCTTCATGCATTACATGGAGAAGACCCTCTTAGATATAACGCCCCTAAATCCTAAATTGTATGTACGATATTTGGATGATATATTAGTTATTTGGATTCACGGGGAGGATCAACTGATAAATTTCTTAAATATAGCAAATCAGGTGAGCGAGCTGAAATTTACAATTGAAAATGAATCATGTGGCGAATTACCATTTCTGGATGTCAAGTTAATTAGAAATGGTACAAAACTAGAACGGGATGTTTATAGGAAGGATACTTACTCAGGTATCCTTCTTAATTTCAATTCAAATCACCCATATAGAATGAAAATCGGTATCTTAAAATCGATGATAATAAGAAGCTTAAGATTAACAGATAAAAAACATAGGGAGATTGAATTAGGTAGACTGCGAGAAATATTCAGTGCTAATGGGTATCCTCTAAAGTTAATTGAAGCCACTATAATGAGCGTTATAAGTAAATTTAATCATGACTGGAAGTACGTGAAATCAAATAAAACAAAAGATGATCGGAGGGTAATGGTAATACCTGATTCTAAACTAAGTAGGAAAATCAAAATGATAGCATCCAAATACAATATACGTACTATTTTAAAACAGACCGTTACCCTAGGTATTAAACTGCCCAACCAAAAGGAGAAAATAGAACAATTAGACACATCAGGAGTATATGAAATTCCATGTAACGACTGTAACTTGATGTATGTAGGTGAAACCATGCGTCCAATTACGGTAAGAAGAGGGGAACATAAAACCGCATGCAAGTATGGCCATGTTAATAGATCGGATCTTGCACGCCATACAGTAGAGACAGGACACTCAATTAATTGGGATGGCTGTAGACGTATATCAATTTGTGGCCGTAGCAGATCGACTAGATTGATTAGAGAATCCATAGAAATTAAATCGAGAAATGATATCATGAATGAAACAGCCGTAGAAAAATCACTAGGTCCTATTTGGAATACAGCATTAAATAATGGTAGGAAACGAAGATTGCACGAATCTGAATCAGAAACTCGCTCAAGTAAAAGAATAAGAACACTGGATTGATATTAACTTATAGAGGTGGAGGGTGAGTAATTCAATATCTCATAATTTATTATCTGATTGTCTTATAATTTCATCCTTGATTACTTGTTATCTTATTTCATCTATTATCTTACGTTCTGTTGTTAGTGTAGCGCCTTTAACAAACATTTATCTATACATGATGGGAAGGTTTATTATTTTTTTTAAAAAGCCCAATTTTCTTTGCACTATTACTAGTATCTTTCTTTATCAGGCAATTTTCAATTTCTTTTACGAACCGTTTAATTTAACTTTCTACCCTATTGAAACACTTTATCCGTTTCTAATTTAATTTTGCTACCTCTTAATTATTTACTCTATTCATAGTATCTTGCCCCTCCTCACCGGAATGCCACTCGTAATTACTTCATTTAGGAAAGTACGTGTAAAATAGGTCTGACGTGTGCATTTAGGAAATGACAGTTATCATTTTAGTTTCACTTGAATGACTGTTACACGTGCCTGTAATTACATGTAACAGATTAGTTCTCAGTCTTAAGTAAACGCTCACGCACATACACACAAACACGCTTATCAAGTGAATAATCAGATGTTGCCAAATCGCTGTAATTTCACTGGGATGAGTGTACACGTGCATTAACTGATTACTCCTCAATCCAAAACAAACGAGAACACATACACACAGGCATGACGTACGCTTATCTAGTGAGCTGTCAGTAATTGTCATTAAATCACTGTAATCTCATTGCGAAGAGTGTATACATGCAGACATATACACAAACCAATTTGACATACACTTTCCTAGCATTTATTAAAAAAACGTTATGCTTAAGAGATCTAACAACAAGTATAAATGGGGCAGTTTAAACTAATATTTCCACTTGACATACTGATTGTCAACTTAGTGGGTGATGTGTTTGCCATTGAAAAAGATTTCCGTACCCGGAGGTCGAAATATCTGGAAAAATCATGATGACAGTGGATTCAAACATTTTGATTGAAATGAATATCACTAAAATAGAAAAATATTCTTTAATAAATGAGAACGTTCTTGGTTTAAATTATTTCGAGGATTTATACTGCTGAATGGCGCTTAAATTCAGTTTTTCTGAATTTGGCCGTATTTCGTGATCCATTTTTGTTGAGTGTCACAGCTATCTTGAGTTTAACTTGTAAACTGTAACATCTTGAGTAACTTTTGCAACGTTTTTTATTTTGTTCTGCTACACAATATGCTTCCAGTAAAACTAGGTTACTTTCATAATCGAACATATTAGGATCGGTTAGTAACAGGTCATTTAAATATTCTGTATTTAGAGACAAAACTCTTTCTTAATTAAATGGCTGAGATGCAGTGTTGAGTAAAAAGTAGTGCCTATAATATGGTTAAGTAAATACAATTGTGTTTATCATGGAAGCTAATCTCAAATTAGAGGACAGCTAATAACGCACGAGGAATAGCAGGTTTGAGCCTGATAAACTTGGAGTAAAATATTAATACATTACTTTTAGCTTATATAATAATAAAAATAATATATTTATTTGGCAACAAAGGCCAACAGGCCCAACCATTGAAATAACAAATCAAAGGTAGGATATGTGGAGATGAATGAAACTGTGACTAGCAAAGTATTTAACCACAGGGGAGGAAGGAGTTGAGGAAGAGAAGTGCTTTAATCAAATTCAGGATAATTCAATCTTGTGAAAAAGATAGATTCCGTTTGATTAGACAGGATCAACTAGAGTACCATTCATGTAGGGTTCGAGCATCCATGCGGGGTAGGCTGGTGTCAGACAGACGAATTTGAGTGAGTTCGAAAGTGATGGCAAACCGGTAGTAGACGTCGACCTAAGGAGTGCTTTGTCGTTGATATTCAATTTCTGTAGGGTAATACTGCCTACGATGGAGTCGACTAGATTGAAGCTAGTGCCACGTGCAGGATTCACTGGCATCCGTTAAGGAGGTTATTACTGAGGGTAAGCAAGGGGGAATCAATGTCCGATGTAAACCATCCGGTGGTCATCTAGACTTTATATGATTCTAGTCGTTCGCTGAAACAAACAGGAAAAGAATTAGGTGAGCAAAACGTGGTAAAGTATTCACTATATGGAAGCGATAGAATGAAACATCAGAATAGAAATTGTATCCGGGGGTAAAGAGTGAGAAATTTAAAATCAGAAGGACAAAGTGTAAATTAGAGTTCAGCCAGAGTGATTTCGACCTCCAAAACTAGTGAAAGGCGAATAGCATGGGAATGAAAGAAGTGTTATGATTTAAGAAGGAACCAATTTCGCTTCCAATCGGTCGTCTCACATAGAAATTTGTTAAAAAATTAATTGTGAGCCGTCTATCTAAATTCGTGCTTGGGTAGATGCTTTATTTCCGTGGGAAAAGCGTTGAAAACACTAGTGGCTTTGGAAAAGAGATAGATTTTGTAAAATATATTGGGAGTATGGTTAGATTGGATTGAAGAGTTGCTAGAGGGTATGGCGAAGTGGTGATTTGGATGCGCGAAGTTGTAAAGTGATAGGCAAGTTGTCATCTTATGAATTAAAGAAATAACTCGAAGGTGACGGGTAAACCAAAGCGGTAGATGGTTGGCCAGGAGATGGCATTCCCGATAATTTTAGCTGTGTGAGGGAAGACTCGCTTTAGAAATCTGGAGGAGATCTGTTCAATGGCGTACGAGGAGGACAGAGTGAGAGGACAGTTGAATTCGCTAGCGTATGAAAAGAGGGGTAGGACATAGACCTTGAATAGCGTGAGTTGGAGAGTGGGGTTGTTAGTCTTGAAGCAGATCAGACGGGCCCATTTGAAGAGTTTGGAAGTAGTGTGTGGAAGGTGTAGGGAGAAGACTAGAGATTTTGAAAAATAGATACCAAGGTGCTTGGCCGAATCTATTATTTCAAAATCAAGGGGATAATTTGCATCGGGAAGAGAACAGAATGAATCGGAGGAGAACTTCATCAAACGAGTCTTGGCACGGTTTAGTTTTAGACCGATATTGCTAAGCTGTGAATTGAGCGAAGATAAAAGCTCGATATAAGGGGTAAGGAAGGGTTGGATGCTGTGGGGTTACTGAATACTATGACCATGTCATCCACATATTTAAACAGCTTGAAAAGGTTGTCCTCAACCTGTACCTGCGCGAGTGTAAGGTTGAAAAGAATAGGACCAAGTACGGAGCCCTGGGGAACTTTAGACCGGAAAAGGGCTGGCTTCAAGTGACTTTTTCCGAATTTTACAGTTGCGCATCGGTTTCGGAGATAGTAACTGATAAGATTGATGGACTTTGCTGCAGATACAACTGCTCAATAAGAAGGATTTAATTGCTGAAAAGGACAAAGAATAAAAAGTCTTAAATATATATCCAGAAAGAAAAGAGTGCATTCATTACCTTTGGAGAAAGAGGACTAGCAGAGATTAAGGACACTGATTAAGCTGGTGGAAGAGGAGCGGCCATTCAGAAAGCCATGTTGATCGTCGAGGAGATAGAAGTTGTCCTGAGAATTAATTAATGTGTAGATTAGGTTGTATAAGACTCTGTCAAATATTTTAGTGAAAGAATGGACGATAGTAAAGAGGCTGAGATACTTGAATGAGGAAATCAACGAAGTGTCATTTTTTGGGATATGACAGATCGTCAAACTAAGCAATTCCGGAGGAAGATAGGTAGTTTTAGGGCATCGGTTGATAACATCGGCAACCAGAGATAAGCGATTCCAGCCAAGAAGTGCAATCATGCTGACAGGACACCGTATTGATCAAATTGGTGTTTAGATTTGATGTCTTTAATTTCTTGAGCGACGGAGGTCAGTGTAACGTTGAACCGGCGTAGGTTCTCAGCGTCTTCGTTGTCTAACAGGTCAGCAGGCGGAGTGGGAATGGAGAAGGAGTCGAGGAGATAACTTAAATAATCGTCGACAAAGCAGGAGTCGTCCGACTGAGAGAAGTTTAGAAATGAGATTTTGGGCTTTTGTAGTAATTGGTGTTTTATGACAGCAAACTGTATCCGGGAGTTAGTAGCAGTGCGGATGCGTCTCTCGATTTTAAACACTTGTTGTTGATAACCTGTTTAATGTGCCCATCGATAAGTCGCAGTGCAAAAGGCGCGAGCAAGCGATGATGTGCGTAGTCTAGAGTTGCGTGCAAGGTTGTTGCGCGCCTTAAACAAGGTGTTAAACTTGTTCGTTGCGTGTATGTGTTGAATGAATGTGACAGAATTAAAGTGGGAAGATAAGATATTATGGACTTAAGAAAAGCACGAGGAGAAGTTGTTTGGAAGAAAAAGGTCCCTCAAGTTAACGGCGTCATAGAGTCGGCGAAACACTTCCCAGTTGGTGAATCGCCTAAATGATTGAGTGCCCTCTCTACGGATAAAGGATAAAAGAGGAATAAGGAAGGATACCTGACAGTGATCGAGATTGGGAAAGATCTCTTGAGATTGGAGATCGGTCACCTCTTTGTTGGAGAGTTAGTTGTTGTTCACTCGGGTAGGAAAGTGCACGAATTGATTTAATAGGTTATCCGCGAAGAGTCGAAGCAGCGGTGAATTCAGAAGTAAGACTTTTCCAGTTTGCCATGGGGAGGTTAAGGTCGCCCACAACGACGAAACGATCGGAGTGCTGAGAGTAAAATGTGGACAAAAGCTGAGCCCAGCGAGTGTCGTCGATGATTGAGAGGTTGAGAGGTCTGTAGACAACACAGAAAGATATACTTTGGTTAAGGATCAGTAGCTGAATAGAGAAAAAAATTCTAATCCTAGTGAGTTCGATGTAGACAAACGTTTGGGCATGAGAGCGGATCGAACATAGGCAGCCAGCTCGTCCCCTCGACTGACAGTTCTATCACTACGTAGGAAAATATAACCATGGAAGTGGTAAAGATCACCGCAGAGTAAGGATGGGGACAGCCATGTTTCAACAAGAAAGGATATGTCTAGCTCGTTAGAGGATTCTCGCAGTTGATTAATTTTTGGCGTAAGTAATCTACAATTTATAAGAATTGCTGAGAGTGATCTGTGGTAAGGATAGTTAGACCGGGAAGGAGAAGTGAGCGGGGGCTTTCCGCTGGTGGCCGGTGCAAGATGATCAGTAGGAAGGATGGTTAGACCGGGAAGGAGATTCGAGCGGGGACTTTCCAATGGCAGCCGGGGGCAGCTGAGGTTGACTGACCGCTCGTTGACGAGAATGGAGTGGTCAGTGTCGATCTGGATCTCCTTTGTCCCACTTTTGTCGGGCGGGTGAGGTTATTGGAGGATTGATTGCAAGAATGAGGCGAGATATATTGGCTCGAGGGGACGCTCTGTAGCGGCGTTGATGGGATGGAAGAGGAGAAGATCTGATCAGGTGCAGAGACGCAACTATCCTGGATAGGGTCGATGTGGTTTTTGGAAGAGGGAGTTGAAGTTGATGGGGCTGAGTCGATATCCCGCGTGGCCTTGGGCGTCTTACGTTTTTTTGGTTTCTGGACCTCGGCCCCGGTCGTGAAAGTGACATGACGTGGGAATGTGGGTCTGGCAGAGGAGGTAAGGGGAGGGGGTCCGTTATTTGGGGCCTTTACGTTGAGTGGTCAGCCACGACGACGCGGTAAATCTTGAGAATTTTGGGGTAAAGGTCGTGGAGTATGGGCTATTAGTGAAGGGAGGCCCTTCAAACCGGGAGGAGGTCAGCAGGAGGGATCTAGAGGAAGTAGCATCGCCGAGGATGCCGCCGTAAAGTGAGCGGCGTTTCTTTGGATTGCTCCAGCTCGGAAAGGCGTGACTAGTTGCAGGAGGGGGATTGGTGTCTTGCTGAGGGGTCTGAGCATTCTCTTTTGTCCTTTTTAGTAGCGTGCAGTCGCGCTTTAATTTGACTTTGCCAGACGATACTAAGGATAATTGCGATTTGAGAAGACTAAGCTCGTCGTCAAAGAGTCTTCTGGATGAAAAAAGCACAAAAGCGCGACCTTTGCCCGAGGAGACCTCTTTGTGGTGGCTGAAGTTATCCCCCAGTTGCCTGATAAGATCCTAGGCCAGATCGTCATTTGAAAGAGGGGAGCTTGGAGACCAGAGAAAGAGATTGCGCTTACTGTGTTTTTGCAGAGCAATCTCCCTAGCTAGACCATCCAAAACTCGTCATCCTGACGCAATAGAGAGCAGAGATCGAAAGGTTGCCAGTCAGATCTCCAAGTTGTCCCGTGAAATCAGCCATTATTTGCTGCAGTTCAGCAAGATTGGAGATTAGCTTTTGAGTTAAGAACGGGGAGATGGGGTTGGCGATAAAATCTGGTTCATGTTGGAGTGATATAGAAAAAAGCACATATAGTGTAAAGTACGATAACAGATCAAACGCATTCAAAAGCATCCAAACTGATACGAGCATGGCACCTTTTGGTTTCTCAATAGATAATGTGTCAAGATCCTCTACTCTTCTGTGGAGTTCACTATATCCTCATATAAAAATGAATGAATTTTATTTTTGGACATTTTAAGTTTCCGCCATTTTCTTAAAGAAAGCTATGTTTTCATAAAATATTATAATTTTTCTGGAATTTGCTATTTTAAAGTGAGGAAGTTTTTTCTTCGAGCTTAACAATTATTCCACTTGAGAATTCGACTTTAGGAGGTAAGCTCTAGCTTTGTGCTGGTACAGTCATATCTCTTTTCCTATATATGAAACTTTCATTGTTAAATTTTGTTAATAAGATATTGAATTCGCAAAAAATTATTATTCTCATCGACATCTTGGAAAGGATTGAAAATTCATCACAGGTAAATCGATCTGGTTCTCTGTTTTTAAGGTGTTCAATTATGTCAAGGTATATTGTGGCAATGAAAAAGACGATGAGCAATCGCACTATGTTTTGATAAACATTTTGTGATAAGTTTTATCTTAATAGAATGGTAAATATTATTTATTTTTGTCAACGGAAAGATCATCCATTACAGCTGCATTATGTTGTAAACGCCCCGGCTGCAAGTACATACCGTTCGACGTTACAAAAAAAGACAATACAGGATTTGTCTAAGAACATTTATTTAGGTGTCCCTTAATAAAGCCGGGTAAGACTTTACCGGCAAATGCCGTGAAAGTTAAGGAGTGTTGCAGTGTCTAGAAGTACCTCAAGACACTTGCCGTATGATCCGGCTGGTTGGCTGGAGTTCTTTCGTTGGATGCACCGGAATAAGTAGAATTGTAGAAAGCGGATAGGTGATTTGCTGTTCGAAGGCTCGGAGTTGTCTTTTTGAAGATTTACGGCAACACCGTTGTGACTGTCACACATTGAATTTCGATTAATTTATGATCGATTACGTATGTCTATTTGTGCAGATTGGCGTAACTGAAGTCTATGCGACGAGATGACACAGCGTGGTAAACGCAAGAACAGAAGCTGACGTAGATAGTCAGTGAAGTGTAGAGAGCGACAGCAATCGCCCGAAGCGAGCCATGCAGAAGTGTAAAGTGTGTGGCGTAGTAATTTCACCGTGCATATATACATGTTCAGTCGCAAGGTCGCACTCCATAGATCAACGGCAATTTTGCTTGTTTTAAATGGTACAGCGTATTGAAATTTGAATTTCATTTTGGCAATATTTTGGGCGAATTTATTTGACTCGTTACAATGTTTATTGATTCAAGGCAATACATCGAAGGACATAGGAAAGGTAGCCTAAGAGAAGTTGTTGAAAAAAATAAGGAATGTGTTACTTCTAAATTTGGTGATCATTCGAGTGACACTTGAAATACGAGTACAACTTACTATAATTACATACTGCGTCGGCCGTCGCGCAATATAAAAAGGGTCGCCTTATTTGCTGAGCCGTGCTTGGTGGATAAGCGAAAACAGGCTACTGCAGGCAATTCTATCTCCGATTCTGCTTTCTTTCCTTCCCCTTCCTCTTTCAATCTAACAATAAAACTCTTTTAGATACTATAAATATGGTTGGTTTAGATCATAACACGGAGCCAAATACCAGGTTGCCAAATATTAAAAATGGTTCTAGTAGACGATCATTCATTAAACCTAAGTTAGGTTTTAACGTAGGCGCATTTAATGTGCAAACATTAAATCAACTTGGACATCAAGAATCTCTTGCTCGTACGTTGGATAAATTAGAAATTGACATATGTTGCGTATCTGAAACCAGAATACAGGATCCTACGTGTTTTACAGAACTAGATGCACCATCCCTATCAACGCATTATTGGCTTCGAAAATCTGGTTCCACAGAATCCTCTGAAGCCGGTAAATGGGGCGTTGGTATTGCCCTTAGCGCGCGAGCTAAAGCTTGCTTAATTGAATGGGTCGCTTTAAATAGTCGATTGTATGCGGCACGTTTAAATACATCTACTAAAATCAAAGCAAAAAACCGTTATCATCGTTGCCTCTTCGTTGTATCTGCATATGCTCCTACCGATTGCAGCACAGAAGAAAGCAAGGACGCTCTTTACTCCGAATTAAGCTCCTTACTAAGTAAAGCACGAAGTTCGGATATAGTCCTGGTTATGGGTGACATGAATGCTCAAGTTGGTCGCTTAAGTAACACAGAATTTCATTTAGGTGGAAGATACACTCTAAGCTCGACTCGCAATGATAATTGTGAACGGCTTTTGGATAGCTGCGCTGAACATAGACTATATTTAAGTAGTACAAATTTCAGACGTAGTGTTAGACGTTGTGCTACATGGCGTCCTCCAGCACCCGGACAACGGTGGACTCAAATAGATCATGTAGCAATTAGTTATAGATGGCGTGGTTGCATCCAGGATTGTCGCTCTTTTTGGAACACTTATGTCGACTCGGACCATGCACTTATCCGTTGTAGATTTGCTCTAAAATTTTCCGGGAAAATAATTAAGAATAAACCCAAAATTGATGTAGGCAAACTCGAACAACCGTCCTTCCGACTAAACTATTAAAATATTCTAAGGGTTAATCTAACTGGTCTTGATGGCGAAAATCCGAATATACTTTGGTCCAAGATAAGTTCCACTATGCACAATGCAGGTACTACTGTATGTGGCATTGCAGGCTACGTAGAAATATTCATTGGTGCTCTGTAAAATCTATGGAGATACACGAAATAAGGCGCCAAATTCCACCTGGCTCGACTCATAATAATACCCGTCGCAATATAAGACGCCAACTTAAACGCAGTCTAAAAGGCGATCTCGAAAACTTTTGGAACAGAAAGGCTGAAGAAATGGAAGTAGCTTTCGCGGCAGGTAATAGTCGCTGTTTCTTCCAACTAATCCGTGCAACAGGTCCGAGAAAGTTAAAAGTTAGCGAAACTATAAATGATAGTAACAACCAATTAATAAACGATAAAATAAGTCGTCTTGACAGGTGGGCTGAACACATTAGAGATCAATTTTATTGGCCACCCGCGTCATTTCCGATTCCCGAAAGCATGTCTGCATCAAAAGTGTGGAATTTTAGTCCCGAAGATCCATTCGAGTTAGAAGTGCGCGGTGCAATCCTATCTCTTAAGTGCCACAAAGCCACAGGCCCCGATGATTTACTTCCGAGATTGTTAAAGGATGGTGGCGATATAATTTCAGGAGCGTTGACCAAACTTTTTCATACTATATGGAATGAGGAAACCGTACCACTTGACTGGAATGAGTCGACCATCATTCCCATCTTCAAAAAAGGCAATCGTAATTCGTGCGATAACCATCGTGGTATAAGTTTGACTCCGGTCGTATCAAGGTTATTTGCTTCTATTATCCTACGTCGTATTAGCGCTTCACGTGAATCACATAAAAGAGAAGAACAGGCCGGGTTCCGCGCAGGACGAGGTTGTATAGATCATATTTTTACGTTAAGCCAAGTTCTCGAAAAGAGACATTTATATCACCGTCCCACAATAGCCGTCTTTCTAGACTTCAAGGGTGCATTTTATTCGGTGGATCGCAATGTTTAATTCCATATCTTGTCGAAAAGCGGTGTGCCGACAAAATTTGTTAATATTATACGAGCTCTCTACACAAATACTTCTGGTCGCGTTAAAGTCTACAACGAATTAACGCATAACTTTACAACCAACAGTGGTTTTCGTCAAGGTTGTCCACTTTCTCCAATTTTGTTTTATTTTGTAATCGATGCTATTATGAACAACACTCTCCCATACATTCAGGACGCTGGAGTCGAAGTTCTCCCGGGAGATAAACTAGTCGATCTTGACTATGTGGACGATATCGTACTATTATTCGACAATCAGCATGCTGCCCAGGCCACCTTGAATAGATTAACAGACGTTGTTCCGTCTTTTAGTATAAAATTCGCACCCTCTAAATGTAAGGTACTGTTACAGGATCACCCACCACTCACTCCAACGTTGCGACTGCAGAATGAAGATCTTGGCGTAGTCGACAGGTTTACATATCTTGGGAGCTCTATCAATAACGAAGGCAATATGTCCGACGAGGTGAGAATACGGATCGCGAAAGCTAGAGTACCTTTCTCGAACCTTCGTCATTTATGGAGAAACGCCAATATTTCACTTTTCCTTAAAGGTCGTGTTTACAATGCATCTGTACGCGCAGTCTTACTATACGCTAGTGAAACTTGGCCTCTTAGAGTTGATGATCTGAGACGCTTACAGGCATTCGATCATCGTTGTTTGAGAAGTATAGCACATGTTGGTTACCAAAAACGAATAACTAACGTTGACATCCGTAGACGTATTTTTGGATCTGACAATAAGTGCTCGTCGTTAGAAAAACAAATAAGGCTCCATCAACTTCGTTGGTTCGGTCACGTTTTGCGTATGCCCTCATTTCGATTGCCCAATAGAGCTCTGTTCTCTCATCCAGCACCAAATTGGCGTAAGAAACAAGGTGGGCAGATTTTGACATGGCAGAAACAATTAAAGTCACTTACATCCAAATTGGGTAGTATAGGACCCACTCGTCTGCCGGGATGGGGTCCTCGTGCGCATCACAGTTCTTGGTTAGAAACCCTTAGCGATATGGCATCGAATCGAGCTCAGTGGCGATCTTGTTTCAGATGTCTAGTAGAATCATCTTCGTAACTTTCTTTTCTTAGTAGGGCAAAGTTAGCTGCGAGGTTTGGTTTGTTTATGACGTGATACAGTGAAATCCGCAAGGAAGCTGTATTGCTGATGTCGCCTTGCCCGAATGCTAACTTGGCCATAATGGTGTTGTGGAGAGGTTTAATTTGCCTCATTTCTGTGAGTTATCCTGATAAATTTACTCATAGTAGCAAGGTATTCCTTCTCTCTCTACCCCTCTCTCTCGTAAATCTCACTAATAATTTGTCTAAATTCACTTATATACTTTTTTTCACTCCTTATGGTTATATGGCAGTGAAACATTAGTCACTTGACTTTTGTGTGGCTGGACATGACGATGATGATGATGATGAAATACGAATCTGACATCACAGTGGCTCTCCTACGGTAGTGACTAAAGTGTCGCTACGCCACCCTACATCTGTGGAACATATTTCCTTCGCCAAATTTAAAGTGACAATAACTGATAAATTTAAACCACCTTGGCTGATTGAAACGAATTTTATTTTTTTTAAATTTACTCATCTATTTTCCAGACTTTCTTTTGTTGAAATACTTGACTGTACAAATACATTGAATTGTGCGCGATTTCAGTTTTTGAGCATACTGTACGTGACTGGTTGTAACTTTCTCAGCCTGCTGCATTTATTTCATTTTCTCCATTTAACGGTTACCCGATTTCCACAATATATTCCTGCTAACACTGTCTTTTACTTTTTACTTCCGTATATATTGGGGACGTTCTGAAACAGGTAATTTATTAATTCTGTTTTTCACGTCTATTTCTTTCCAGATTATTTGTTCGGGTGTTTTGTAACATGAATGGTTTCACATTCCGATTGCCTAACATTAAGTGTCAAATTAAAAATTAAATTCGATCGACATGGAAGCTCATCTTAAATATGAGGACACTAGCAAGTTAGCACAAGACATGGCAGGTATGAAGTTAGCAGATATGAATGAAAATACAAGCTTATCAGATTCTATTGTACATGTAAGGACTGAACACGATCTGACATCTAAGGGGTTCTCAGACACCAATAGGTTAGGAGCCTCTACACTACGAAATTGTAAAAACACAGACATTGACTCATTAAAACCATAAATTCAAAAAGACAATTGTGGAATAATAAACGGCTTTTTAAATTCAAGACTAATTAAAAAAAATAGAAAATAGCAAAAGAAACACGTCTTAAATATTTTGTGTAAGGACATCTAAACAGAAATTACCTATAACGAATTCCAATTTAGCTGTTCCAAATTGATTTTTTAGGGCCTCAACAAACTTCTCCCGTATTCCATTTTTCTTAAAGAAAAGAAATGTGTTTGTAGAGTTTAGGAGGAAAATTTTAAACAGTTATTATTAAAAAAAAACTAGATAAACAGTTGATTGCATGCATAGAATCGCCTGCTTATATATATATATATATATATATATCTATATACTTCTATATATATATATATATATATATATATATATATATATATATATATATATATATATATATATATATATATATACTTCTGCTATATATATACTCTCTCCCATATATATATATATATATATAT
>JAQBSW010012736.1:0-15916 GCA_029291075.1 Eudiplozoon nipponicum
GAGCAGATAATAAACAAATATGCGCAGTTAGATATGCCAAATCTTGGCCCCATACGGAAACGTTGGTATAAAACCAACATTTCTGACCATGAGGCTAAGGTTGTTTTTATTAACAATCTTCCCCAAACATTAAAACTCTTCGCCAGACAGCTCCCCAACACTCTCTCTATAGATGACTTATCTGAGAGATGTGAGTTAGAATATAGGGTTTTGGAACCCAAAGTGAATCCATCATCCTTTTCTTCACCCCCGCAAGATGATAGAATCTCCTCTTTAGAGAGAACAGTGGCGAACATGGCCAAAGTTCTAGAAGGATTGGCCATTACCAAATCCGAGATAAATCAAGTGAATGCTCGACCAAAATTCGTTTCCAAGTCAAATTATAATGGTAGGCGGCGATCGAGATCTCCGCAATCCTTTAATAAATATGCTCCAAAGAACTGGTGTTATAACCACCAGAAGTTTTTTATGCTTGCCAAGTTTGTCTTTGTCGTTCCGAAGAATTTCCGAATGAGTGTCAATTTCCACAGCTGACGGAGAGGACAACAGACCGCAGGCACAAGGGTGCATCAGTATCGGGAAACGTCTGGCGCAGGAAGTAGAAGACCGTACTTTCTGCACATCAACGGCATCAACGGCGCTACAGGGAAGAAGCCAACTACAATCCGACATCCCTGTCGACTCTTTTCGTCCACGCCGAATTTTTCACATAGAGAACCAAACAGACAATGCCGGTCGCAATCACCAGCCTACTTGTTTGCATGACCCGGCCAAACAGCCAAACGAACTTCTGCACCTTCTTGATTTCAAAACTGGCGAAGAGTTCATCGTAGACACAGGTGCGGCAGTCTCAGTTCTCAAAGGTGATTCAATGGCCGAGATGTCGCTAGGCGTTCTTCTCGCAACAGCTACAGGCGAGCCCATACCAACTTATGGCTGCCAATACCGCACACTCAACATAGGTCTACGACGTGAATTTTCCCACAACTTCATCATTGCCAAGGTCTCACATAATATAATAGGCCTTGATTTCCTTCTAAAATTTCGGCTCATTGTTGATCTTGCCAATCAAAAGATCATCGACCCCTCCACCGGACTTGAACAAAGCTTTTGGACACTTGCCTCCGAGCGTTTGGAGTTACAGGTCATTCAGCCAACCCCAGTGCATCATTCAGCAGAGATATCAGCAGCTCTTCGAAAATACAAATCGCTTTTCGATCTTAACAAGTCAGAGCTACGAGTCTCCAACACGATGCATCATATCGTCACAGAAGGACAACCTATTGCACTCAAGAAGCGACCACTGGCTCCTGCTAAGCTGAAAGCTGCCCAAGAAGAATTCTCAAGGCTTTTGGAAGAGGGAATCATCAGACCATCGAAAAGTTCATGGGCGTCACCACTGCACTTAGTCTCAAAATCAAACGGATCGTACAGAGCCTGTGGAGACTACCGTAAGCTAAATTCAGTGACAAAATCTGATGCATATCCTATTCCAAATATCAACACTTTACTTGAAAAACTCAACGGCAGCAATTTCTTCTCAGTGATTGACCTCAGACAAGCGTACCATCACATACCGGTAGCACCAGAGGATATCGAGAAAACTGCAGTCATCACTCCATTTGGCCTTTTTGAATATCTTTACATGCCTTTTGGACTTAAGTGTGCTACTCAGACATTTCAAAGATTCATAGACAACATACTTCGCGACGACTCTGCTTATTGTATGTCATATCTAGATGACATTATGGTATTCAGTCCAGATCTAGAATCTCATGCGAAACATCTACGAAATGTCCTCTCACGCTTATCCAACCACGGACTCAAGATCAACTGTGACAAGACGTAGATTGCAACTTCATCCGTCGACTTCTTAGGGCATCGTATCACGGCCCAAGGTATTCAACCGTTGCCGTCAAAGACGAATTCAATCAAGAATATCAAGTCACCAAGGACTTTGAGCGATTTGCAGAAAATCCTGGGAGTACTAAACTATTATCGCAAGTTCCTTCCAGGCCTTTCAAAACAACTTTATCCTTTGTGCAGGCACCTGCGGAACCGAAAAGGACTTAGCAAGAATTCCATCATTGCTTGGTCATCCGAAGACGAGGAATTACTTCGACTTGCCATCAACTCGTTAGCAAATGCCACAATGCTAACGCATCCAGATTTCGAAAAGCCATTTCTACTCACGACAGATGCTTCTGAATTCGCTATTGGAGCCACTTTGGAACAAGAGATCGACGGAGTTCGGAAGCCTATCAGTTTCTACTCGCGTACTCTCCAACCAGTAGAAACGAGGTACGACACTTTCGGCCGAGAACTTCTCGCCATCCACGACGCAGTGCGCCATTTTATCAGCATCATTGGCAGTAGCAGATTTGTTGTTTTCACAGATCATGCACCACTAGTTAGCGCACTTCGAAACGCAACTTCATCTATCGCCAAGTACCCTGCCAGAGTGGAAAGACAGCTTTCTCGTCTAAGCGAATGGCAATTTGACGTCTTTCACGTCAAGGGCAAACAGAACTTCATTGCAGATGCCCTGTCCAGGCCAGACGTCTCTCTACAACCACCTTCGCCGTCACCATTCACTGTCAACTCCGTGGCACTCAGTGAACCTGCACTAACGCCAACTCTCCTGCGAACTGAACAACGCGGTGACATTCATATTCAAAGATCAATAGCCCGTCACCCAACCAAGTTCATATGCCGTCTGTGGGAAGGCTTACCAATTGTTTACTTCACGGGTACGCAGCCCAACAAGCCAGTTCTGCCGACCAGCCTTCAGAGAAAAGTTTTCGATTCAATTCACTCAATTTCTCACCCAGGAAGCCAAGCGACTGTCCGACTTCTTACAGATCGTTTCTGGGGTCACAGACTTAGGCAGAATGTTAAACGATGGGTCTCAGAGTGTGCTATTTGTCAGAAAAACAAGATCACACGACACACTCGTTCTAAGTTGCAACATTTTCGGTCTACTTCTCGCCTAGCCATCGTCCACATCGACATAGTTCATCTGACAAAGGTTCAAGGTTTCAGCTACCTTCTAACTATGATCGATAGATTTACACGGTGGCCTGCGGCATTACCTCTTGGCACCATTTCTGCAGACGAAGTAACTAACGGTTTTATCTCTGCATGGATATCCAATTATGGTGTTCCCAATGAGGTCATCACGGACAGAGGCACTTGCTTCTCATCTGATCGTTTCAAAACCACCTTGCGGTACATGGGATGCATCTTACGCCAGACGACTGCCTACCATCCCCAAGCTAATGGCATGGTAGAGAGAATGCATAGGGAACTCAAAGCAGCTTTAGCATCCTCGTCCATTAATGGCAACTGGGTCGATGCACTACCTTTAGTTCTGCTTGCCATGCGTTCCCGTACTCGTGAATCCATTAAAACGTCTGCGTCACAACTCTTGTATGGCATGGATCTACGCCTGCCTAGTCAGCTCCCACGTCTACTACCGGCACAAGATGACCCACAAGACGAAGCTACCCGCCTTCGACTTCATTTCGGTAACATGTCCGAACAGCAGCCGAGACACACGCCTCGTCCAGTCTTCGTTCACCCACAGCTCCACAGCTGCAAGAGAGTACTCGTTCGCAACAATAATGCTGTTGCACCACTACAACCCAAGTATCGCGGTCCTTACCCGATTTTACTAAGACAGCCAAAATACTTCATCATTATGCAAGGCGCTACACCGACATCAGTAAGCATAGACAGGTTGAAACCGTTTATCGAACCACCTGATCCTGAGAGCGTTCAACCTTCTACACACGTCTCAGGCTCCGTCTGCTCACAATCTCAATATCCTGATTTGTATAACGCGTAATTGATTTTTTTAAAACATTAACATTAACTATCAAAATTTTTTTTAACCTTTCGTTATTTTTCGTATTTGTCTCACGTGGCATAACCAGCTGTTCTTAGCTAACAATTGTGTAGCATTTTTGAACAGTTCTTTGGTATTATGCCATCTCTGAGGCAATGTTCGTGTACATATTTTTATGCAGTTACCTTTGATTTTAATGTATATATTTTTACATTATAATGTATTTCTCACACATGACATTACACTGCCTATTTTGGTATGACCAGCTACTTAGAGCTAACGCTTTCGTGTAGCAACACTAAGTAGTGATCAGCTTCATATCATGGTACAGGCCACTTTCAATGCATATCTCAACTTTATCAATTGCACAAAGACCACTCTACAAATGTCATGACCACAACGTCGAGCACTCTAGCTCCTTTGGTCGTATACAAACACATTGACAACGATCCAACCTGCTTAGGTTTTTATCTTAAACCTGGCAAATTCAGAGGCGATTTACCTCGAAATCTTCACGCTGCGGCTCCAAAAACTTACACTGCTCTATTTTGCCTCACGTGCTATGACCGACCACTAGAGCTAACAATTTGTGTAGCAATTCCTAGTGGTTACCTGGCATCATATCATTGTTGAAGCAACCAACAAGCATATTTAAGCCCAGCACTTATGGTTCATCATATTTTTGCTTAACTTGGTTCGAACTCTGTCATGCATTTCTTATCTAGCCTCGCAGAGAGGAATATTTTTTTCTTTTTTTTTCAGAGAGGAAAGTGTTGTAACGACACAAATCAATCGCCGACATATTGCGTAAATTAAATTCAAATTTATTTACGTTGCACCAATGAGAAAAAAGCAAATTGCCGTTTAACCACGTTTAACCACGTTTAACCAATAGTATGCAAGTACACATATTGCATGCTATTTAAGCACGGTAATTTACCATGCAAGTCAGTTGTGGCATTTGCCTTCTACCTGCTTCACGCGTGTGCGTTCTGTCGGCTGTCAATACCTACGCTGGTGATTTGATAGTTTCACCAACAACTATCTACATACCGTACTCATCTTGTTGCGGGATACCGGAGAGACGAGCCAATTGAGTGCAGGACCTGCAGGACACCATCCACAACGCGATCACAGCTCAACCACGGGAGCGACAACTCAACCAGAGTCCACCCAAGGCTCTAGGACATCTTCAACTCTGAAGACTTCAAGAGAACGCATTACCAGGCCCTCTTAAGGGCCCCCATATCAGTAACTAATCTCTATTCAGAGCACCTTAACCGAGTTTGTAACGTCGTACGGCATTTACTTGGAGCCGGGGCGTGTATGTAACGACACAAATCAAATCGCCGACATATTGCGTAAATTAAATTCAAATTTATTTACGTTGCACCAATGAGAAAAAAGCGAAATTGCCGTTTAACCACGTTTAACCAATAGTGTGCAAGTAGACATATTGCATGCTATTTAAGCACGGTAATTTACCATGCAAGTCAGTTGTGTCGTATCTGCGTTCTGCCTCGTGTTACACATGTGCGTGCTGTCGGCTGTCAATACCTACGCTGGATATTGATTTGTTTCACCAACAATTGGCAACATCCGTGACTCACCGTGTTGCTCTTCAACCAGCAAGACGAGCCAATTAATGCAGAACTTCAACGAAGTTATCCACATCGTGATAACAACAGCAGGAACCACAACCAGAGTCCACCCAAGGAACAGAACATCAACTTACATATATATATCTTACGAGAACGCCGCCAAGGCCCTGTTAAGGGCCCCCTATCAGTAACTAATCTCTATTTTGAGCACCTTAACCGAGTTTGTAACGTCGTACGGCATTTACTTGAAGCCGAGGCGTTTACAAAATTGGCGACCGCGCCAGGATATTGATTATTGTTCTGATTTTTTTTGGTATAAATAAAATTGACTTCCTTTTTCATCTATTTGGGATAAATAGATTGACATTTGTGTTTTCTTTACCCTGATCGTGGTTTTCTGGGAATTCTGTTGGGTATATATTCGTGGATTTGTGGTGAATTTTTTTGGGGTATAATAATAATACGGGGCATCTGTTCGTCTTTCCTACGTACAAAACGGCACCGTACGTACTGGACAGGCTAATTGCGGATTTTTGGAAGAAGTTACTTCGACGTGCTTCTGTTCTGCACTCATTCAACTGTGGAAGCTGTTTGTGGGTAAGCGTTTCGTTAAAGTATATTTATATATTTTCAAATTGCTTATAAATGCATGCTTTTAAGATCCCGTAAGATTGTTAGAATGTCAGGTCCAATTTTAGATATTGATGTTCCTGTTTGGGATGGAGATAGTGAGCTATTCTTTATGCGCGTAGACTCCGCTTTCTCCCCGTTTCCTGATTATGACAGTCATCAAAAACTGTCAAAGGTTTTTGCTAAACTACCTTCTGAATTGCAGCGACGGATTTATCCTAAGCTTGAGGCCATTAGGAAGCTACCTAATCCCATTTTGGGCCTACAAAACAAGGTAGAATCCTTGCTTGGACCCACGGAAACTGAGCAGATAATAAACAAATATGCGCAGTTAGATATGCCAAATCTTGGCCCCATAGAAATACTAAGGGAATTACGGAAACGTTGTTATAAAACCAACATTTCTGACCATGAGGCTAAGGTTGTTTTTATTAGCAATCTTCCCCAAACATTAAAATTCTTTGCCAGACAGCTCCCCAACACTCTCTCTATAGATGACTTATCTGAGAGATGTGAGTTAGAATATAGGGTTTTGGAACCAAAAGTGAATCCATCATCCTTTTCTTCACCCCCGCAAGATGATAGAATCTCCTCTTTAGAGAGAAAAGTGGCGAACATGGCAAAGTTCTAGAAGGATTGGCCATTACCAAATCCGAGATAAATCAAGTGAATGCTCGACCAAAATTCGTTTCCAAGTCAAATTATAATGTTAGGCGGCGATCGAGATCTCCGCAATCCTTTAATAAATATGCTCCAAAGAACTGGTGTTATAACCACCAGAAGTTTTTTATGCTTGCCAAGTTTGTCTTTGTCGTTCCGAAGAATTTCCGAATGAGTGTCAATTTCCACATCTGACGGAGAGGACAACAGACCGCAGGCACAAGGGTGCATCAGTATCGGGAAACGTCTGGCGCAGGTAGTAGAAGACCGTACTTTCTGCACATCAACGGCATCAACGGCGCTACAGGGAAGAAGCCAGCTACAATCCGACATCCCTGTCGACTCTTTTCGTCCACGCCGAATTTTACACATAGAGAACCAAACAGACAATGCCGGTCGCAATCACCAGCCTACTTGTTTGCATGACCCAGCCAAACAGCCAAACGAACTTCTGCACCTTCTTGATTTCAAAACTGGCGAAGAGTACATCGTAGACACAGGTGCGGCAGTCTCAGTTCTCAAATGTGATTCAATGGCCGAGATGTCGCTAGGCGTTCTTCTCGCAACAGCTACAGGCGATCCCATACCAACTTATGGCTGCCAATACCGCACACTCAACATAGGTCTACGACGTGAATTTTCCCACAACTTCATCATTACCAAAGTCTCACATAATATAATAGGCCTTGATTTCCTTCTAAAATTTCGGCTCATTGTTGATCTTGCCAATCAAAAAATCATCGACCCTTCCACCAGACTCGAACAACATTTTTGGACACTTGCCTCCGAGCGTTTGGAGTTACAGGTCATTCAGCCAACCCCAGTGCATCATTCAGCGGAGATATCAGCAGCTCTTCGAAAATACAAATCGCTTTTCGATCTTAACAAGTCAGAGCTACGAGTCTCCAACACGATGCATCATATCGTCACAGAAGGACAACTTATTGCACTCAAGAAGCGACCACTGGCTCCTACTAAGTTGAAAGCTGCCCAAGAAGAATTCTCAAGGCTTTTGGAAGAGGGAATCATCAGACCATCGAAAGTTCATGGGCGTCACCACTGCACTTAGTCTCTAAATCAAACGGATCGTACAGAGCATGTGGAGACTACCGTAAGCTAAATTCAGTGACAAAATCTGATGCATATCCTATTCCAAATATCAACACTTTACTTGAAAAACTCAACGGCAGCAATTTCTTCTCAGTGATTGACCTCAGACAAGCCTACCATCACATACCGGTAGCACCAGAGGATATCGAGAAAACTGCAGTCATCACTCCATTTGGCCTTTTTGAATATCTTTACATACCTTTTGGACTTAAGTGTGCTACTCAGACATTTCAAAGTTTCATGGACAACATACATCGTGACGACTCTGCTTATTGTATGTCATATCTCGATGACATTATGGTATTCAGTCCAGATCTAGAATCTCATGCAGAAACATCTACGAAATGTCCTCTCACGCTTATCCAACCACGGACTCAAGATCAACTGTGACAAGACGCAGATTGCAACTTCATCCGTCGACTTCTTAGGGCATCGTATCACGGCCCAAGGTATTCAACCTTTGCCGTCAAAGACGAATTCAATCAAGAATATCAAGTCACCAAGGACTTTGAGCGATTTGCAGAAAATCCTGGGAGTACTAAACTATTATCGCAAGTTCTTTCCAGGCCTTTCAAAACAACTTTATCCTTTGTGCAGGCACCTGCGGAACCGAAAAGGACTTAGCAAGAATTCCATCATTGCTTGGTCATTCGAAGACGAGGAATTACTTCGACTTGCCATCAACTCGTTAGCAAATGCCACAATGCTAACGCATCCAGATTTCGAAAAGCCATTCCTACTCACGACAGATTCTTCTGAATTCGCTATTGGAGCCTCTTTGGAACAAGAGATCGACGGAGTTCGGAAGCCTATCAGTTTCTACTCGCGTACTCTCCAACCAGTAGAAACGAGGTGCGACACTTTCGGCCGAGAACTTCTCGCAATCCACGACGCAGTGCGCCATTTTATCAGCATCATTGGCAGTAGCAGATTTGTTGTTTTCACAGATCATGCACCACTAGTTAGCGCACTTCGAAACGCAACTTCATCAATCGCCAAGTACCCTGCCAGAGTGGAAAGACAGCTTTCTCGTCTAAGCGAATGGCAATTTGACATCTTTCACGTCAAAGGCAAACAGAACTTTATTGCAGATGCCCTGTCCAGGCCAGACGTCTCTCTACAACCACCTTCGCCGTCATCATTCACTGTCAACACCGTGGCACTCAGTGAACCTGCACTAACGCCAACTCTCCTGCGAACTGAACAACGCGGTGACATTCACATTCAAAGATCAATAGCCCGTCACCCAGCCAAGTTCATATGCCGTCTGTGGGAAGACTTACCAATTGTTTACTTCACGGGTACGCAGCCCAACAAGCCAGTTCTGGCGACCAGCCTTCAGAGAAATGTTTTCGATTCATTTGACTCAATTTCTCACCCAGGAAGCCAAGCGACTGTCCGACTTCTTACAGATCGTTTCTGGGGTCACAGACTTAGGCAGAATGTTAAACGATGGGTCTCAGAGTGTGCAATTTGTCAGAAGAACAAGATCACACGACACACTCGTTCTAAGTTGCAACATTTTCGGTCTACTTCTCGCCTAGCCATCGTCCACATCGACATAGTTCATCCGACAAAGGTTCAAGGTTTCAGCTACCTTCTAACTATGATTGATAGATTTACACGTTGGCCTGTGGAATTACCTTTTGGAACCATTTCTGCAGACGAAGTAACTAACGGTTTTATCTCTGCATGGATATCAAATTACGGTGTTCCCAATGAGGTCATCACGGACAGAGGCACTTGCTTCTCATCTGATCGTTTCGAAACCACCTTGCGGTACATGGGATGCATCTTACGCCAGACGACTGCCTACCATCCCCAGGCTAATGGCATGGTAGAGAGAATGCATATGGAACTCAAAGCTGCTTTAGCATCCTCGTCCATTAATGGCAACTGGGTCGATGCACTACCTTTAGTTCTGCTTGCCATGCGTTCCAGTACTCGTGAATCCATTAAAACGTCTGCGTCAAACTCTTGTATGACATGGATCTGCGCCTGCCTAGTCAGCTCCCACGTCTACTACCGGCACAAGATGACCCACATAACGAAGCTACCCGCCTTCGACTTCATTTCGGTAACATGTCCGAACAGCAGCCGAGACACACGCCTCGTCCAGTCTTCGTTCACCCACAGCTCCACAGCTGCAAGAGATTACTCGTTCGCAACAATAATGCTGTTGCACCACTACAACCCAAGTATCGCGGTCCTTACCCGATTTTGCTCAAACAACCAAAATACTTCATCATTATGCAAGGCGCTACACCGACATCAGTAAGCATAGACAGGTTGAAACCTTTATCGAACCACCTGATCCTGAGAGCGTTCAACCTTCTACACACGTCTCAGGCTCCGTCTGCTCACAATCTCAATATCCTGATTTGTATAACGCGTAATTGATTTTTTTAAACATTAACATTAACTATCAAATTTTTTTTAACCTTACGTTATTTTTCGTATTTGTCTCACGTGGCATAACCAGCTGTTCTTAGCTAACAATTGTGTAGCACTTTTGAACAGTTATTTGGTATTATGCCATCTCTGAGGCAATGTTCGTGTACATATTTTTATGCAGTTACCTTTTATTTTAATGTATATATTTTTACATTATAATGTATTTCTCACACATGACATTACACTACCTATTTTGGTATGACCAGCTACTTAGAGCTAACGCTTTCGTGTAGCAGCACGAAGTAGTGATCAGCTTCATATCATGGTACAGGCCACTTTCAATGCATATCTCAACTTTATAAATTGCACAAAGACCACTCTACAAATGTCATGACCACAACGTCGAGCACTCTAGCTCCTTTAGTCGTATACAAACACATAGACAACGATCCAACCTGCTTAGGTTTTAACTTAAACCTGGCAAATTCAAAGGCGATTTACCTCTAAATCTTCACGGTGCGGCTCCCCAAACTTACACTGCTCTATTTTGCCTCACTTGCTATGACCGACCACTAGAGCTAACAATTTGTGTAGCAATTCCTAGTGGTTACCTGGCATCATATCATTGTTGAAGCACCCAACAAGCATATTTAAGCCCAGCACTTATGGTTCATCATATTTTGCTTAACTTGGTTCAAACTCTGTCATGCATTTCTTATCTAGCCTCGCAGAGAGGAATTTTTTTCCTTTTTTTTCAGAGAGGATAGTGTTGTAACGACACAAATCAATGGCCGACATATTGCGTAAATTAAATTCAAATTTATTTACGTTGCACCAATGAGAAAAAAGCGAAATTGCCGTTTAACCATGTTTAACCAATAGTGTGCAAGTAGACATATTGCATGCTATTTAAGCACGGTAATTTACCATGCAAGTCAGTTGTCGTCGTATCTGCGTTCTGCCTCGTGTTACACGTGTGCGTGCTGTCGGCTGTCAATACCTACGCTGGATATTGATTTGTTTCACCAACAATTGGCAATATCCGTGACTCACCGTGTTGCTCTTCAACCAGCAAGACGAGCCAATTAATGCAGAACTTCAACGAAGTTATCCACATCGTGATAACAACAGCAGGTAACACAACCAGAGTCCACCCAAGGAACAGAACATCAACTTACATATATATAACTTACGAGAACGCCGCCAAGGCCCTATTAAGGGCCCCTTATCAGTAACTAATCTCTATTTAGAGCACCTTAACCGAGTTTGTAACGTCGTACGGCATTTACTATGCAAGCCGGGGCGCTTACACTAGAGTTGTATGAATTTCAAAGTAGTATAGCTCAGTTAACATATACTATTTGTGAGCTGGTAGAAGGTAGACTTTTATTGTACACAAAATGACGATTGATGCTGTGATAAGAATGGCTCAACAGAGCCGCTTTCAACGTGGATGCTTTATATCAAATAACACTCCATGCTAGAGATTAATCGATTGCTTTTGAGACATTGAAATAAACGCTTAGCGTGCAAGAAATTAAGGATTTAAGCATAAATATTCATTGTACGGCTTCTGCTGAGAGACATATTGAAAGGATAGTAGGCAGTGCCAAGAACAGATGGGCATTACTAAATAGAAAGTATTATATCAGCATGAAATAAAATTTAAAATGTTTATAATATGGATTAGACCGATACTAGAATATGCTGCCGCTACTTGGAATCCCTTAACAAAGGGTTTGTCTAATAAGATAGAAGCTGTACAAAGAAAAGATTGTGAAACAAATTAGTCCTATCTCCTGCACTATATACGCCACTAGATTACAGTTTGTATCACTGCATCCTTTATGGTTTCGGAGAATGTGCTATTGCATAAAAGCTTTCCATTTGAACCAGTGGTCTGGTGCCTATATGAATCCCATAAGAAAGAGTCATGAAATTGGAACTAGATCTGGTCATTTTGCAATATCTCCACCATTGGTGGGGAATGTTGCGAGCAAGCTATTCTCTTTTTCAAAAATTTTCAAAATTTACAATCAATTGCCAAAGGGGCTTAGAGAAACGCCTCCAACTAAAATGTCTTTTAATTTTTATCTACCGAACTAGAAAAAGTGTTCAATCCTGCTGATATTTTTAATTTTGATTATGGTAATACTTTCTCATGGTTAAATAAAAGACAGGATTAATTGTTTTTCAGCAACATAATTTCTCGAGATTATATCTTCAAATTTTGTATTATTAAAACTGAAATGTTATGCATTATATCATCTTGTTAATCAACAATGCACACAATCAATTATTAGTCATGGTTCCCTTTTTTTCTTACAAATGTTATACTCGAATTATAACTTAAATTTTCCTAATTTTGATGAAGAATCTATCACTGTTTACAGCTAAACTTTCTGATGCTGATAAATTGTACAGTACAACTAATTGCACATATATATGTGATGTGATATCTTTTTATATTGTACATTTTCTAATATTATTATTTGATGGAACATGTGTGGTTTGAATCAAAATAAAGATATTCTATTCTATTCTTTTCTATTCTATTCCTTTCTATTACATTCTATTCCATTCTATTCTATTATATTCTATTCCATTCTATTCTTTTCTATTCTATTCCATTCTATTTTATTCTATTCTTTTCTATTCTATTCCTTTCTATTACATTCTATTCCATTCCATTCTTTTATATTCTATTCCATTCTATTCTTTTCTATTCTATTCCATTCTATTCTATTCTATTCTATTCTATTCTATTCTATTCTATTCTATTCTATTCTATTCTATTCTATTCTATTCTATTCTATTCTATTCTATTCTATTCTATTCTATTCTATTCTATTCTATTCTATTCTATTCTATTCTATTCTATTCTATTCTATTCTATTCTATTCTATTCTATTCTATTCTATTCTATTCTATTCTATTCTATTCTATTCTATTCTATTCTATTCTATTCTATTCTATTCTATTCTATTCTATTCTATTCTATTCTATTCTATTCTATTCTATTCTATTCTATTCTATTCTATTCTATTCTATTCTATTCTATTCTATTCTATTCTATTCTATTCTATTCTATTCTATTCTATTCTATTCTATTCTATTCTATTCTATTCTATTCTATTCTATTCTATTCTATTCTATTCTATTCTATTCTATTCTATTCTATTCTATTCTATTCTATTCTATTCTATTCTATTCTATTCTATTCTATTCTATTCTATTCTATTCTATTCTATTCTATTCTATTCTATTCTATTCTATTCTATTCTATTCTATTCTATTCTATTCTATTCTATTCTATTCTATTCTATTCTATTCTATTCTATTCTATTCTATTCTATTCTATTCTATTCTATTCTATTCTATTCTATTCTATTCTATTCTATTCTATTCTATTCTATTCTATTCTATTCTATTCTATTCTATTCTATTCTATTCTATTCTATTCTATTCTATTCTATTCTATTCTATTCTATTCTATTCTATTCTATTCTATTCTATTCTATTCTATTCTATTCTATTCTATTCTATTCTATTCTATTCTATTCTATTCTATTCTATTCTATTCTATTCTATTCTATTCTATTCTATTCTATTCTATTCTATTCTATTCTATTCTATTCTATTCTATTCTATTCTATTCTATTCTATTCTATTCTATTCTATTCTATTCTATTCTATTCTATTCTATTCTATTCTATTCTATTCTATTCTATTCTATTCTATTCTATTCTATTCTATTCTATTCTATTCTATTCTATTCTATTCTATTCTATTCTATTCTATTCTATTCTATTCTATTCTATTCTATTCTATTCTATTCTATTCTATTCTATTCTATTCTATTCTATTCTATTCTATTCTATTCTATTCTATTCTATTCTATTCTATTCTATTCTATTCTATTCTATTCTATTCTATTCTATTCTATTCTATTCTATTCTATTCTATTCTATTCTATTCTATTCTATTCTATTCTATTCTATTCTATTCTATTCTATTCTATTCTATTCTATTCTATTCTATTCTATTCTATTCTATTCTATTCTATTCTATTCTATTCTATTCTATTCTATTCTATTCTATTCTATTCTATTCTATTCTATTCTATTCTATTCTATTCTATTCTATTCTATTCTATTCTATTCTATTCTATTCTATTCTATTCTATTCTATTCTATTCTATTCTATTCTATTCTATTCTATTCTATTCTATTCTATTCTATTCTATTCTATTCTATTCTATTCTATTCTATTCTATTCTATTCTATTCTATTCTATTCTATTCTATTCTATTCTATTCTATTCTATTCTATTCTATTCTATTCTATTCTATTCTATTCTATTCTATTCTATTCTATTCTATTCTATTCTATTCTATTCTATTCTATTCTATTCTATTCTATTCTATTCTATTCTATTCTATTCTATTCTATTCTATTCTATTCTATTCTATTCTATTCTATTCTATTCTATTCTATTCTATTCTATTCTATTCTATTCTATTCTATTCTATTCTATTCTATTCTATTCTATTCTATTCTATTCTATTCTATTCTATTCTATTCTATTCTATTCTATTCTATTCTATTCTATTCTATTCTATTCTATTCTATTCTATTCTATTCTATTCTATTCTATTCTATTCTATTCTATTCTATTCTATTCTATTCTATTCTATTCTATTCTATTCTATTCTATTCTATTCTATTCTATTCTATTCTATTCTATTCTATTCTATTCTATTCTATTCTATTCTATTCTATTCTATTCTATTCTATTCTATTCTATTCTATTCTATTCTATTCTATTCTATTCTATTCTATTCTATTCTATTCTATTCTATTCTATTCTATTCTATTCTATTCTATTCTATTCTATTCTATTCTATTCTATTCTATTCTATTCTATTCTATTCTATTCTATTCTATTCTATTCTATTCTATTCTATTCTATTCTATTCTATTCTATTCTATTCTATTCTATTCTATTCTATTCTATTCTATTCTATTCTATTCTATTCTATTCTATTCTATTCTATTCTATTCTATTCTATTCTATTCTATTCTATTCTATTCTATTCTATTCTATTCTATTCTATTCTATTCTATTCTATTCTATTCTATTCTATTCTATTCTATTCTATTCTATTCTATTCTATTCTATTCTATTCTATTCTATTCTATTCTATTCTATTCTATTCTATTCTATTCTATTCTATTCTATTCTATTCTATTCTATTCTATTCTATTCTATTCTATTCTATTCTATTCTATTCTATTCTATTCTATTCTATTCTATTCTATTCTATTCTATTCTATTCTATTCTATTCTATTCTATTCTATTCTATTCTATTCTATTCTATTCTATTCTATTCTATTCTATTCTATTCTATTCTATTCTATTCTATTCTATTCTATTCTATTCTATTCTATTCTATTCTATTCTATTCTATTCTATTCTATTCTATTCTATTCTATTCTATTCTATTCTATTCTATTCTATTCTATTCTATTCTATTCTATTCTATTCTATTCTATTCTATTCTATTCTATTCTATTCTATTCTATTCTATTCTATTCTATTCTATTCTATTCTATTCTATTCTATTCTATTCTATTCTATTCTATTCTATTCTATTCTATTCTATTCTATTCT
>JAQBSW010012737.1:0-15913 GCA_029291075.1 Eudiplozoon nipponicum
GTCTACTGGATGAATTGCCTTTTCTACACTATACAATTCTTAGTTTATACTGACATATGTAAGTAATTAATGGGTCAGGTGTTTATATTAAGTTCGCAACCTTGATTATAATAAATCAATGCATTAATTTGGAAAATCTGTTTCCAACGTTATTGTCAGACAAGCAGCTGATGCAGGGCTTTAAAACGAAAGGACATGTGAGAACCCTTCAATCTACGCCAAAAATCGGTGCACCTGGACATGTAAATGTTTTAATATTTTACCGACCTACGAGTGCTATCAATTGTCCCCCACAGGAAAATTGCGGCTATAATACAAAGAAGAGGGATAGCACTGCACAATTTACATTAACATTTAAGCATCAATGCATTACATATTTTTTCCAGTATTAACTAAGTATTTCATAAGGAAGCCCAGGCAATTAATCCAGTGGACAGAGTTCCCAATATGGTCAAAACCGGTCTGCACGATGAATTACTTTTGCTATCTGATGTCATATTTAGTTTATACTGACACAATATATAATCAAGATTCTACTTTTAGACTCCAAATAAATATGTAATTCAAACATTTTTCGGTTAAATCTACACGGCATCTCTTTAGATAACACGCTACTTAGGGTAGTTATTGTAAGTCGAACATTTATATAGTTAAACGATCATTGATTTCGCGGGCAGTGACATCAATGTTACGAATTAAGTTTGAGAGCATGATATTAACACCAATCCAATTATGTATACTCATTTCCATTTATAATTATTTGGATTGTTATTTATATCATGCAAGTGAACATGACTTAAGTTATTGTTATCACTGTCCGTGCGAAAAATTATCTTTTAAATATATAATTATTCAATTCAATACCGCTGTTCTACTATGACAGGTTTTGCGCGGCTAGATGGAATATTTTGTCCAAAGAGATGTCATATAGGCAACACCTGAAAGAATTGTCAAACAAAATAAAAATTTATTTTTTAATCTAATAATGTGTTTAATTTTTGGCAGTATGGCGATCTGGATTTAATCACGGAATCTAAATAAGACGTGCTCAGATTCGAGCCGAGTCTGCGACACATCTTGTGGAGTTCCCACTTATAACGATACCGATCTACAGGATTAATTTCCTGTTCTACTTTTTTTATAATTATTTTCTTTTAAACAAACACACACACACACAATATCATTATATATATATATATATATATATATATATATATATATATATATATATATATATATATAGGGATTGGTGTTTATATGAAACACGCAAGCTTGATTAAAAATAATCAGCGACCGTTTAGTTAGCTGAAGTCATTGTTTAGAAAAATCGCATTGAAAATCTGGTGGATCTGCAGGTGATTTTTAAAGCAAGAAACGAATAATAAATTCGCACAGCGTGATCTGCTGTGTGCAAAATTCTTTGCCTCTAACTGAGTAAGCAGAAGAAGTGCGTCCATGATGTGAATATAAATTGGTGAATGGTTGTGTATGTGTGTGTGTGTGTGTGTGCATGCGTGTGTCATTTTACAGGTTTACCGTTTTTTTGTTTGCTGCAGTTGCATATTGTTTGCGTTTGTGTATGTGTGAGTGTGTATGTGTGTTTTTAATCCAACTTTATTCCTCTTGTTTTACAAAATAATTGGCGATCCAAAGTTCCAGATATTGGTCTTTTTTAACTGTGTTGCATGAACCTGTTATATAATAAATTTATGCTTCCACGCATTATTTATTTTTCAAATTGAATTACAGGTTGCACTGCCATTCGTTTTGCTTTTCTTAACAGGTTACATAATTTGTTAAAGGCGTTGTGCAGCTTCTGGGGTTAGGTATTCAAAAAAGGGGAATTTGTTTACACAATTAAAACGTCCCGATCAAAAATTTTTAGTTCTTTCAGAGTTAAATGACGCGAAGTTATATAATTGATTTCGTAGGCTGCAGTTATAAATTGGATATAAAAAATTGAAATAAAATTTTAAAATAACTTTTTAGAAAATAAATGAATTATCTGAATTGGGGGAAAGAATGATACAAGCGAACATATTGACTAGAGGTCTGGGTGAGGACGAAGGAACAAACGTGTATTGCTAGATTTTTAAATAAAATTTGTTTGTGAAACCTACTTAATAAAAAAGTGGGAGTTGTGAGTTTCTAAGTTTTTTTATTAATAAGTATTGTTTGTGTAACTGGCCAAAATTTAACTGATTTTATGGACGAGTATGAGTTTTAAACGAACATTTGTTGCGTGGGCGATGATAAAATTTACTATTTTCAAGATTGCAAATTTAATATAAACACCTAAAACATAAAGTACAAACTTAGAATTGTATAGTGTATAAAAAGCAATTCATCCAGTAGACCGATTTCGTCCTTATTGGGAACTCATCACGTAATTGCCAGAATTTACGGCGGTGTGGCTCAATTTTTAGAGTACCGAATTCCGAAGCAGACGTGCCCAGGTTCGAGCCCTGTCCATGGCAAATTCTGGCAAGTACGTGAGGATTTCCAAATAAGAACCAAATCGGTCTACTGGATGAATTGCCTTTCTAAACTATACAATTCTTAGTTTATACTGAAAAATTATAAGTAACTAATGGTTCTGGTGGTTATATAAATTTGGCAAACCTTGATTATAGTAAATAAGTATGAGATTTTTTGGTCCTAATTTTGACGAACAAAGCGAGTCTGCCATGTCCTCTATCGCATGATTCTAAATTTTTTGCCACTTATTTCCGTGTATCGTCAGATTAAAAAAACACATAACGATAAATATGAATAATTAAAGGGCCGCGAGGCGTTTATTTTAGCTATTTAATAAAATAATTTAAACTGAACAATTTCAATATAATGGCAAGCAGGCTTTCTTTCTTCAAAGTTAAACACATTCATCGACAATCAGTTTGTCTACACGCATGTTAGAATTTAGCGTGTGGGCTAGGACTGCGAATGAAGCGTTCGCGTTTAGGACATTTTAAACATCACTAAATTGGAGTGAAAATATAGAATTATTTAGTTTGAATAAATGTGCGATAACTCAATCAACATGACGCTAGGTAGCAATCATTTTATTCAAGAACCAAGCTTACAGTTTGGGCTTAACGATAGACTTATCTAAATTCATTTTTCTTACAAAAGAATTTAGATGATTGCAATCAAACCAGACAAGTTATCGCTTTTAAGACTGCTGTAATTTGATTAAAATAATAATTTTTTACAATTGATTTAGTTGATGACGTACATATATGCATAACCGCGATGATGTATGCTCGGTTGTATGTTTATTTACTCTTAAAATATTGGATGTTCAACTAGAAAACAAAACAATAAATAACAATAAATAAAGTTTCACGACGGGGAATATATAAGCTACCTTTTCCTCGTGTTGCGATACGAGGTGTTTGCATTCGCTGACCATCTGATTTTTCCAAATATTGCGATGTACGCTTTTGGGAGTCATTTTCAATGGAAAACACATCACACAAGCAATTTGACAATCAAGTGGAAAATTTTAGTTTAAACTGCCCCATTTATAAGAGATCTAACAACAAGTATAAATGGGGCAATTTCAACTTAATCTTTCCACTTGACATATCAATTGTTATATTAGTTGTTTGATGTGTTTTCCGAAATATTTGACAAAAATCAGGCAGAAAGCGGATGCAAACACCTCGGATAGCAAAACAATGATAAGTTATCTAATCACAAAAAATGTTTAAGTTACCGGAAACACGCCAAACATGAATATCATATCCTGGCTCGTTGACCTATCATGTTCAGATGGTTTAACTCTGCCTACAATGCCATGCAAAGGTACCGTACAATGTTCCAACATTCCTCACCAAAATATATAGTAGGTATGGGGCGCAGGACCGGCTCCTATTGATAAGTCGTCAGTAAGCACGAAACGAATGTGTACAGGAGATAATATGTTCATGCTGTCTTTAGTTTATCCTACTGGTCATATCTGAAATAATTTGTTAATAGGTGCGTAACACCCAATACTTGCTGGTAGATAGGAGAATTACACATTTATGATATACTGAAAAGGTTCAAAGGTTTATGCACCCCTAGTAAAACCGTCTTTGGCCGGGACAGAATCGCTTTTTAAGAGAGTGCAAACATAAGTTGTACTCAGTTCGTCATCTATGATCTTATTTTGGTGAATAAATACGTTACCCTTTGTAACATTTCAGTTGGGAGGTTATTTTAAAAAATTTACTTTACTCTTATGCTTTAACTAAATGTTCATCCATACTTTTCATATAGTTCGGTTGATTCATAAGAACCGTTTATCCTTTTTATTCATCATCAAACATGCAACATTGCCGACAGTGTGGCTCAGTGGTAAGGGTAACAAATTGCGAAATAGCTGTGCCTAGATTCGAGCCTTGTTCACGGTGAATACTGGACAGTACACGAAGAGTTCTCAATAAGGACGAAACCCGTCTACTGGACGCATTTCCTCCTCTGCATTATACAAAGGTTAGTTTTCGCTAGCAAATTAATGTATACAATGGGCTTTGTGCTTATATTAAGATCGTAAGTAATATATTTATGTTAGTTTCGTAATTATACTCGTATATATCTTCTTGTGATATAAGTGCTTGTATGTGTTATTCAATTAAAACCTAATCGTCTCTTATGCGAAGGAGTTTACACTGTTTTAATGGTCTCAGCGATGATCACATTTTTAGTTACTTCGAAATGTGATTATCCGGGTCTTAACCGCGGTTAAGCAATTTTGGATTGTGTTCTTCAGAAGTAATTTAGATTGATTTACTACTCGTTTAGCTGCAATTTAATTAGCTCCATCAATGCATGAGAAAAGCGGCAAACTTTATATGGTAACCTATTTTGACTTCGCTGATTTATTCATTAAGTATTTACTACTATTTAATTTCTCTTTGCAGTTAAACTTACCAAGCTATAAAGATGAATAGATCCAAATTTATATTTCCCTTTATCAATTTTGACTTCACCTATATTCGATGGGTCGTTTATGCTGATTTTCTCAGAATTTATCATAAGTGTATCGTCCAGCCGAGACTTAATTATCCCTAACTCCGCAGTCAAAGTGTTCATTTGTGCGGACATTAATCTTACTAATTTTTACAATCAGTTAGAAGCCATTTTGCTCAACTCAACACAAATGCTTTATTTTTAATCAATTATTTATATGAGTTTGCTCGTATAAAGCGCGTCCATTTAGTAAAACAAAATACAAATATTTATTATTTATATTCACTTCTGCAGCTTGAAGGCTACTTTCATTATTGTACTGATTGCTTCATCTTAATTTGTGCAGTTCTTCGAGGTCTTTCTGTTGTTTTCACTTCAGCCATAAATAGGCCAATTGGAGTGTTCTCGGCCTCAAAGGTGGCTATTGATACAATCATAAAGGAATGCCTTATTAAAAGTTGACTTCAATTTAGCTGCCTGGAAACAGAGACGCTTTATACCATATTTTCTAATATTGTGTAAAAATGTACAAGAAAAGTCCGGAAGCTAATTTTTCATGAGCTCCGAAGTTATCTTGTTGTGGTTTTGTCTTTTACAGTAAGTCAAATTGGTATGGATAGTAGCGCGAATCTAATCAGTTAATGTCAATAAGATTATTATCCCGGAAATATCGTGGGACAGGCGTATGTCATTTGTCAGTTTATGGCCAATTTAACTCCTATCAATCACATGCGAACGATAGTCTCAGGTTTTTTTCTGAAACTTAGGACAAAATAGGTAAAGTAATTGAAATGAATATTCACGGTTACATACACCGTGTCAGGTGGTATAGATACAATGATTGATAAGCGTTGACTAATTTTCTTAAATGAACTTGCTACAAATTCCTTGCTGTAGAGAAACATGATTCTAAATAATAATGCACTGTAGGAAGTTAGAATAAACAGTTAATACAAATTTACATTAAAGATATAACAATTCATTAAGTCAAATTTACAACAATTCGTATATGCTAGCAAAACTTATGTCAGTCACACGTACTAACGCGCTTCGATCTTCCATAAATCTCATCATCACCATCATCATCATCATCATCATCATCATCACTATCATTATCATTTTTGTTATCATCACCACATTCATCAATACCATCATGGTCATCATAATCATCAACATCATCATCGTCATCATCATGTTCATAATCATCATCATCATCATTCTTATCATTATGGACATAATCGTCATCATCATTCTCATCATTATGGACATAATCATCATCATTTCACACTCATCATTATGGACATAATCATCATTATTATCCTCATCATCATCATTCTAATCATTATGGACGTAATAATAATAATCATCATCATCATCGTTATAGTGGTCATGATCATCGTCACGATCATCATCATCATCATGACCATCGTCATATTACCATCACCATCATCATGATCATCATCAGCATCAACATCAACACCATTATCATCATTACTAACACGGTCATCATCATAATCCCCATTATCATCATCATCATCGCCATTATCATGTTCATTATCATATTCATCATAAACATCAATATCATCATAATCATTATCATCATCATTCTCATCATTAGAACGTGATGGAAAACTGACAAACGGAGATTAATATGCAATTCATTTATTATGTATTAAAAATCAGGTATGCTGCTTTCACAGTACGCCTTCCTGCATTCAACAATGCAACTTCCCTCGAAGGTAGCAGCTGCTATTGATAAACTGTCCTAGTTTAGCACAGTTGCGCCATTTTACATCAAGTATGCATTTCATAAAATATATATTTAAATTAGATTCCAATATACCCGGTCCGCTATGAGCTAGATGACTAGGTAACAAGATTATTTATAATTATCAGTATAGACCAAGCATTGTATAAGGTAGCAGCGGAGCTTCATCCAGTGGACCGTTATTGGCGTTATTTAGAATTCATAAAGTATTGTCCACAAATTTGCTATGGATGGAGCTCTAACCCTGACATACTTTCTTCAATGTCTGAACACAAGTTTCATTGGTTTCTCCAAATGGAACATAGGTGAACAAAAACGTAATATCCAAAGACACCAAAATCTTGGTTTTAACACTTTTCCCTTGAATACTATTGTCAGTCTCAAAGAAATCGGCTACCGTATAATTATATATTAGTTTGCACAATGGTTCCAGTATACGGACTAACCATTTAGGCAATGCACGCAACGGAAAATTGACCATTGATAATATCGGTCACATAGGACAACCAATTTTTCTATTTTTGATTATTTGTCCATTGTTGGTGTAGATGATCCAACTGGCTTGAGCTTCTGTGCAACAATCTCAGCTCTTAAACCAACAAGTGTTGAGATTTTAAATTCGCTTTTTACTTTGAGCTTAGCTCTGCCTATTTAATCCTATGTACATTCCATATTTTTGAATTTTGTATTCTCATACAAGATGTTCTAAATCTTTCGTATTTAGTGTGAGTTGTCCATTCTAACTATGCTCTTGCCTTTATCAGTGCGTAGTTTTTTCATGCTTGCATTTTTGCGTATATCTTTAAGCGCATTTAAACCTCGCTATGTCAATGCATGCAGTTCTGCGCATTTTGACGATTTAAAATGTGAAGCCTTGCCAATTAAACAAACCTTGTACCATTTTTTTATAATCAAAACTTGTAGGTTCTATGTCGGCTGTTTGTTCAAAAATCAATTCAAATGATGTTTTAAAATCACCAATGATTTTATATGAAGAATTGATTCGAAAACATGGGCCCATCGAAACTGGCTTCATTACTTTCTTTGTGCTCTGCATTTTGACCACACTAGCTCATCTGTTTTCTTAGAGATTGTTTCGGATTTTGAGCCATAATAAAATTAATTTTGCAAGAATGCGATTACTCATGATTATTACAGCTGCTATGAAGGAAGGTAAAACATGAATATTGAAGAAATGAGTAAATGGTATAAAACCTGGAATTCCAGGTGATTTAATTCTGACTGCCATTGATTAACGTCTACTTAATCTACCATAAATACAAAGCTATCAGCTAACAATGATGACAAGATCGACGAGCCGAAAATATGGAGTTTATTCTTCAGAAAATGTGATTTTGTTTTTGAGGCAGCGCTTAAATTGAAATTTGAATTTATAGCCAAGCGTTAATATTGAAACACAAGTTAAAACTAATTTAGCTGATGAGGTATCACATCTAAAAACGTTTAAATGCGCAAAACAGTATTCATTGATTATTCAACGTTTAAATGCGTTTAAAGATATCAGCAGAAATGCGGACATCAAAACACTACGCGCTGATAAAGGGACCGGCTTTGAATTGATAGTCAAAAGATTAGGTACAAAAGACGGAGAGTGTGTTGAATGATAATAGTAAAATTCTTGCTTCTGAAGGGCACGTCAAATTAAATAAGCAAAGTTGAGCGAAAAGTAATAAATGCAATCAGAATCTTAGCCGATGTCGATCTAATTGCTAAGGCCTTTACGTAAATGCTTATCTACGCCAACATTCTTCGGACTAAAAAAAATTTTTAATGTTGTTTTATGAGTCAAATATATTTAATGTTCTATTATGTGTTTCACGCATTGGCGAAATTGTTAGTCTGCAAATTGGGCCCATTGCACAAACCACAAGGTAATTATTCGATTTTCGATTCCTTTGAGTTCGTTAACAGAATTCGGGATATAAATGTTAGAAACAAGATTACGCCCATTTATGATGTTACGTTTTTGTTTACACATATTCCAATTGAGGAAGCCATCGACGATTATTATTCAAAGATTCAACAAAATGCACAATAATATTGGCTTTAAGGCAGAATATGAGAAAGAAGTTTATCTGCCTTTCTTAGCTGTATTACTAAAGTCAATGGTAAATTAATTAGAAATATTTTCGTTAAACGTACCTTGTCTGCGCAGTATTTGCATTATAGTTATTTTTCTCTTTTTCAATATAAATTATCAACAATACAATTTAACAATAATTGATTGCGCGGGTGGTGGTAACAATTCTTTAAATCTAGATTGCGAGCTTGAAGTAAACACCAATCCCATTTTATTTAACCAGTCGTCGGACAACATGGCAAATCTACCGCCTGTCGCATGCACTGTTGCGTTTTGACCTTCTATGATCATTGTCAGAATACGACGGCAAACTGACTATCGAGGATCAAACCGCATTGAATATATATGAAAATCAAATTTAGATATGCGGCTGTCACCTCTAGCGTCTCGCATACATTGAACTTGACTGGAAATGTCGGTTGCTCAATTTCTATGCAGTCATGAGCATTAACTAACTTTTATTTCCGTATATATTCAATGCGGTTTTGATCCTCGATAGTCCGCTTGCCGTCATACTCTGATAATGATCATGGAAGGTTGAAACACGTCAGTGCGTTCGATTGGCGGTAGTTTTGCTATGTTGGCCGACGAGTGGTTAAATAAAATGGGATTGGTGTTTACTTCAAGCTCGCAAACTTGATTTAAAGAATAAATAATCAACAGTTCGGGGCAGTTTTTTTAAGAACTGACAATTTGGTTAGTTCATATTCAAATAGCATTGAATATACCAATTGATACTCTTGTTAATATTTACTGGCTACCGTAAACAATTTGCCTCATCAAATGTCAAAAGGGGAAATCAACAGAAACATACGTATTTAGGATGTAAATTTAAAGTAATATATGTAGATATCTAATTTAATGGAGCACTGTATTCCTCACAACACAGAAGAAATTTAAAACGTCAATATAATTGTAACAGATTTGCTTTCAGCAGCAATTAAAAGGAAATAACCATTAGTGTTGACAAAATTATTATCCACCTAATATACATGCGGAAAGATGACGATCCACTTATGAAGGGTTATCGATCAGATGGTTGATTACACAAAAAAAGAACCTTGAAACCTTTAAAGGAATTGTCTTTTGCGTAGTGAGGTCATCGTTTGAGCTGATACCAAAATTGACGGTTGCGGGACATTTGATAGCACTCGTAGGTGGGTATAATCTTGATTTCTTGACATTTCAAGGTGTACATCTGGTTTCTTTGACTGGGAGAATCTTCACTCCAATGCATATCTGGACAAGCAATGTACGGACAGCTTCAGAGCCATAAGACCAATAAGAACCCATCAATTAATTAAAAAGCAAGCTTTGCACATGGAAATGTGAAGGAATAAAGATTTTACCGACCTACGTGTGCTATCAATAACCCAGCAGCCGTAAATATCTGTATTATATAGAACTTAAATTCCTGTTTCAAATAAAATGCTACATACACGTCTGCAATTGTGCAATAAGGCATCAAAACCTAGCACATAGGTTCTTCAAATGTGGCATTTAGGATAAGTAAATAAATAACTAAACTAGCAGAAATGAGATAGGAACTTATGAATCTCTGTGTTCAAACTAATTCTGCCGGATTTATGCAGGCAGATAAAGCATGGTCAGGTATTCAGCTTGAACTGGAGGTGATGCACTCAACTGATTATTTGTTCTCTTATTTCAAAATCCAACCACCTTTAAATTTTCTGTTTTGTTTTGTCCTTCAATATATATATATATATATATATATATATATATATATATATATATATATATCTGTTCATTTGTTAATACCTGGGAAGGGAACATTTTATTATATGTGATAAATGTTTTATTCAATTTTGCAATTGTGAGTGTATTATTTGTTTTATTAGGGCTCGCATTCCAAAAGAACTATATTGTTTGCTAGATATATGGATTGTTATGTCTTTTTAAGCTGATTTTCTTCATATCGACTTTAGCACATCAATTTCAATTATCTTAAAGCCTGCATCTTTATAGGACAAAGTGTATATGATCATATAAGTTGTCGCTGTGGCAAATGTCATGAAAATATTAATGACTAAACTTTTTCTACATTTAATCCTTACCAAGTTTAACTTAGGCTGATGATTTCTAAATTGCTTTTTGTCATACCAGCGCGAATATAACTAAAACGCAACCCACTGAGTAGATGACCGTCTTTTAACCATATCAGTATCCACGCTGTTCCTACTGCTGTGTTACCTCATTTGTGAAGCAATTTGTTATGATGGAACTTTTACTTTGAGCACAATTTTGGTAACCAAAAATACGAAGGGTCCTAATATGTCAAAAATTAAGATTCATTTATGAGAAGCACTATGTAACTTAGCCAGCAAAGAGAATCACTTTACAAATCTTAGCATTAACCATAAATTTGACTGTTTGTTCGTACGGTTAGAAACTTTTCGCGATTTCTTTTATAAAAATTGGGCAAATTACCACTGTAGATGGTGTTAGTAGACGGCATGTCACTGTTTGAGACTCACCTAGGCGTAAAGAATTTTCTGTCTGTGTAAAAAAAGAATGACATATATTTTTCACGTGGAATGTGGCACATAACGAATGATTTATGATTATAGAAGTAATGTGATTAATGGTTAAATGCATTTAAAAATTTTACGCGAGTTTGCTTATTTTCCTAAAATCTCTTCCACCCGTATCATCACTACCGTGACGGAAAACACAAAATATGCAAAACACACCAGCAACATAGTGATCATGATCATTGTTAATGTCATCAGCATTGATATCATCAGTTGGGAATGAATGCCACTGTGAATTGCTTTATGCCAATTAGGATATACTCAAAAAATGAATTCATCATCGATATTTCATTAAAATGATTATTAGAGTTATAATTTGCATCACTAATATCACATTCCTATCCTCATTGTCATTGTCATTACCTTATTAATCATCAAAAACTTCATTAGCTACGTTATTATCAATCGCGTGAATAGTTAAGTTGTAACTATATGTTAAAAGTAGTCATCATTATCTTCATTTAAATAATTAAAGATTCTGGCATCATCATTATCTTCCTCTTCTTCTTCTTCTTCTTCATCATAATCATCATCATCATACGTGCAAGCATGATCGTAAATATCAACACACAAAAATATAACTCAATAGTTTCCAATATTGTTATTATTTTCATAATTCTCGCATGCATCTGATCCTTTATTAATAACAAACTCTCCATTCACTATATTTTCATAATAACCATCGTCATCTTTGTCATCAAAATCAGCAGAAACAATAACATCATCCTAATATTCAATTAAAATTATTTAAAAAAATGAGAAATATGATTATTAGCATTTTCGTCAACATTATCCGTCTAACTGACACGCCCCTCATCATCTACGCTGTCATCATTAACGCTATTGCTATTTTCACCATTAACAGCATAATTATCGAAAACAAATTAATTATCCTCATTTTTCTCAAGAACGTCAATAACAACTTCATCCACATCCTAATAAATAGAATAATATTTTAGTAGATTGTAATTAATATTATTTTAACGAATATCATTATCATGATTGCCATCATTAGTAATAAATAAATATGAGTGTCATTTTTATCATCCTTGTAAAAACGTCATCATCATAAACAGAAAATTCACCATTTGGATAATATTTATCATCTTCACCATTGCCAATACCAATATAAACATGATCAAATTTCCAATTGAATTGTAGCTTGCACATTCAACATTAACAGCATTTAAATTATTACCAACCTCACAAAATCATTGTTATTGACTTCAAAATTATTGGCATAATCACCCTCATCCCCATATACGCCATTTTCATTATCATCATTCTTCTCGTTGTAATCATCATCATCATGGATATCACCATCACTGTTGCAGCATTGCCATTATGAACAACATTAACTTCGTTAACATAATCAAAATTTTAATCACTAGCACAAGCTATGAATGTCAATTGAATCATTACTTTAGGATTAATATCTTTGACAATTATCATCAATCTCAATTCACCCTTTCTCATCATCAGCATCATCGTCTATATCAATATCAATATAAACTTCTTAATGTTCCTCAATATTATTGTCTTTATATAATCAACGAAGCTAACATCGCTATCATTATGATAAATATAATTATAATCAATATTATTAATAAAGTCATCATCAAAATTTTAATTTGATCAATTGTGTTTACCGTTTCTAATTTGCATTGATCTATATCGCTATAAAGACAATCATGTAATGTTATTTTTACCTTGAATTTCGCAATTAATTACATAATCATGAGTGATATTGATCGTGCCACTTCTTTCCTTCCTACGTCATGATATTCTGATAAGTCGAGAAAATTATTGAAGACGATAATAAGCTTTACTTTTCCACACCAGTGCCCACATGACTTAACCTTCTAATACAGTTATTCTGGTAAAAGACAATATCATTTCTATTTATTTTTGCGAGCACTAAATTTAATATCATTATCACTAAAATGACCATCATTACCGTCCTTCTCAACACGTCAACTTAATCGTTTCGATAGAACTTATTTCTTATAGCACTGATTTATCCAATTCTCCTATACCATAAAAATTTATTTTACACATACTCTTTTGGCAAGCGGCACCAATGGTATTTATAAATTTGAATAACATTATTATCGTAATCAATCTAGTCAACTCGTTATAGATTTCAATTGCTTTCTTCTATCCAAAAAAAGAAATAGAACTTGACAGTAAATGCGAAGAAATTCGCAAAATTCACGATCAACGCGTGATGGTTACAATATTTGTCACACGTTTATTCATTCCAAGCATTCGCCATAATCAGATCATAATTATCACCTCCGTAAGAACATAAATCTATCCTTATTCTTATCAAACTGTAAAGGTTATTATTCGTCATTTTATCGTTATTTATTAGGTAAAACGGTTTTAAAATTTTCATCTTTCTTAACAATAAATCATCGAGGTTATCACAAATCAATGTACATTCCATTTATCTTTGTGGAAAATTTATTAACCTAGCTATTAATAGCTTACTTTGTAAGCCATCTTTAAATTTCACAATCAATGAATGCGCAGGTGGTGGTCACAATTCTTTAAAACAAGCTTTCAAACACGATGGAAACATCAATCCCATTGTGTTCAACCAGTCCTCGAACAATATAGCAACGCTACCGGTTAAATAAAATGCGATTGGTGTTTACTTGAAGTTCACAAACTTTATTTAAATAATTATTACCACCACCCAAACATTCATTGATTGTTAAATTATATTACCTAAAAGTGAATGTACGTGACTGCAAAGAAATAGAGCATCCGACATTTCCAGTCGAATACAATATATGCGAGACTAATAGATGTGAGAACCGCATATCTAATCTTAAATTCCATATATATGTATTGCTGGTTTGATCCTCGCTATACAGCTTGCCGTCATACTCTGATGCTGATCGTGGATGTCCGATACGCATCAATACATGTGACAGCATTAGATTTGCTATGTTGTTCGAAGACTAGCTAAATACAAATATTATATATATATATATATATATATATATATATATATATATATATATATATATACATATATATATATATATATATATATAATGGGTAAAGGGCGTGATACAGGGTCCTACTTATGAATGCCAGTGGGCACGAAACCAATGGTCACGAGATTATATTTTCTATTCATGCTTCCTTTATTTTATACTTATGGTCATGTTAGAATTTATCTGTTACTAGGTGCGCAATACCTATAGTAGTTCTCCGCCACAACAATTATTCTGATTTCATCAACTTTGGAAACGTCAATGGTGTACTTGACAAAAATTTCGGCTGAAAAATTTCTATGTAATCAGGATTGTAACAATTTTGCATCATTTTATAGGTATATAATTTATAAAATAAATCATTTATAGATTTAGAGTTTTATGAGAAAATTTCCAATTGCAAGTTTACGAGAGTGAGATAAGAACGAATCCAATTAATTATAATGAGATGCAAAACATGTTCAATCTACCGTCTGTTCTAGAAAATGCGACAGTTCACGTATTCATGGGTGTTATCAGTGCCTAAAGACGTTGTGATTAACGAGAATCTAACTGAACTTCATACAATAGTCATGTAAATCCATATATGCGACTCTATCGACTAAGACTTTAGCCTATGTTGTATAAGAATGGAAATCTCGGTTGTGCAATTTATATTTAGTAACGAAACGAATATATATATCAAGATAGTAACCTTGATTTAAAGGAATGGTTTTCACCGCTCGCGCAACCAATGTTCGCTTAAATATATAAATGTTCATTACAATAACACATCCACATGTAACATGGTATCTGTTCAATAATGACAGATTGGGGATGGTTAGTTGGAAATTTAGAGCTAACTAGAGGCTATATAGGTTCTACCTAGAGGAAAGGCTAACCAAGAAACATTAGTTAGTATATAAATTTAAATATGCGTATAGTGTACGGCAGGATGTCTCAGTGGTTAGAGCACCAGATTCCGAAACAGACGTGCCCAGGTTCGAGCCCGTTCCGCGGCAAATTCTGTCCATTACATGGTGAGTTTCCAGTAAGGACGAAACCGGCCTAATGGATGAATTGCCTTTTCGACACTATACAATACTTAATTTATACTGGCACATATATGCACATAATGGATAAGATTTTTATATCAATGTCACAAATATTAACTTTCTTCATATTTCTACACACACACACACACACACACTTATATATATATATATATATATATATATATATATATATAACTGTACTACATTTAATGTTTGTAGAATAACATATATAAATTTTATATTAAATTTTGCTTGGTTGAAACCATGTAACTGCAGATGCCAATGAAGATTGAATCCAGGCATGTAGACTCACATACAATATTTGTTTATGAGAAATAAGTTTCGTGTTGCACAAGACAGATTTTGCCCTAGGAAAAACTATGGAAAAAACAATTTGATTTTTATTTAAATGAAGATTGCAATCTTGAGGTGTACACCTGTCCCATTATGTACATACGTTAGCCAGTATAAACTAAGTATTGTATAATGTAGAT
>JAQBSW010012738.1:0-15910 GCA_029291075.1 Eudiplozoon nipponicum
CACTAAAGGCCAACGGGGCCTCTGTTCGTCTTCCCTAAAGGAAAATTTCAAATTTTGGAAGCAGTGTGTTATTCTTGCTGTTGAAAATAATAATTCATTGGCACTAAAGGCCAACGGGGCCTCTGTTCGTCTTCCCTACAGGACAATTTCAATTTTTGGAAGGAGTGACGCTGTTCTGTGTTGAAATAATAATACATTGTCATCAAAGGCCATCGGGGCCTCTGTTCGTTTTTTCCTTTTGTACTGGACAATATCAAGCAACAGTGGAAGCTGTTTGTGGGTAAGCGTTTCGTTATATATTTATACATTTATATATACATTTTCATATTGCTTATAAATTTATGCTTTTAAGATCCCGTAAGATTGTTAAAATGTCAGGTCCAATTTTAGATATTGATGTTCCTGTTTGGGATGGAGATAGTGAGTTATTTTTTATGCGCGTAGACTCCGCTTTCTCCCCGTTTCCTGATTATGACAGTCATCAAAAACTGTCAAAGGTTTTTGCTAAACTACCTTCTGAATTGCAGCGACGGATTTATCCTAAGCTTGAGGCCATTAGGAAGCTACCTAATCCCATTTTGGGCCTACAAAACGAGGTAGAATCCTTGCTTGGACCCACTGAAACTGAGCAGATAATAAACAAATATGCGCAGTTAGATATGCCAAATCTTGGCCCCATAGAAATACTGAGGGAATTACGGAAACGTTGGTATAAAACCAACATTTCTGACCATGAGGCTAAGGTTGTTTTTATTAACAATCTTCCCCAAACATTAAAACTCTTTGCCAGACAGCTCCCCAACACTCTCTCTATAGATGACTTATCTGAGAGATGTGAGTTAGAATATAGGGTTTTGGAACCCAAAGTGAATCCATCATCCTTTTCTTCACCCCCGCAAGATGATAGAATCTCCTCCTTAGAGAGAACAGTGGCGAACATGGCCAAAGTTCTAGAAGGATTGGCCATTACCAAATCGGAGATAAATCAAGTGAATGCTCGACCAAAATTCGTTTCCAAGTCAAATTATAATGGTAGGCGGCGATCGAGATCTCCGCAATCATTTAATAAATATGCTCCAAAGAACTGGTGTTATAACCACCAGAAGTTTTTTTATGCTTGCCAAGTTTGTCTTTGTCGTTCCGAAGAATTTCCGAATGAGTGTCAATTTCCACAGCTGACGGAGAGGACAACAGACCGCAGGCACAAGGGTGCATCAGTATCGGGAAACGTCTGGCGCAGGAAGTAGAAGACCGTACTTTCTGCACATCAACGGCATCAACGGCGCTACAGGGAAGAAGCCAACTACAATCCGACATCCCTGTCGACTCTTTTCGTCCACGCCGAATTTTTCACATAGAGAACCAAACAGACAATGCCGGTCGCAATCACCAGCCTACTTGTTTGCATGACCCGGCCAAACAGCCAAACGAACTTCTGCACCTTCTTGATTTCAAAACTGGCGAAGAGTACATCGTAGACACAGGTGCGGCAGTCTCAGTTCTCAAAGGTGATTCAATGGCCGAGATGTCGCTAGGCGTTCTTCTCGCAACAGCTACAGGCGAGCCCATACCAACTTATGGCTGCCAATACCGCACACTCAACATAGGTCTACGACGTGAATTTTCCCACAACTTCATCATTGCCAAGGTCTCACATAATATAATAGGCCTTGATTTCCTTCTAAAATTTCGGCTCATTGTTGATCTTGCCAATCAAAAGATCATCGACCCCTCCACCGGACTTGAACAAAGCTTTTGGACACTTGCCTCCGAGCGTTTGGAGTTACAGGTCATTCAACCAACCCCAGTGCATCATTCAGCAGAGATATCAGCAGCTCTTCGAAAATACAAATCGCTTTTCGATCTTAACAAATCCGATCTGCGAGTCTCCAACACGATGCATCATATCGTCACAGAAGGACAACCTATTGCACTCAAGAAGCGACCACTGGCTCCTGCTAAGCTGAAAGCTGCCCAAGAAGAATTCTCAAGGCTTTTGGAAGAGGGAATCATCAGACCATCGAAAAGTTCATGGGCGTCACCACTGCACTTAGTCTCAAAATCAAACGGATCGTACAGAGCCTGTGGAGACTACCGTAAGCTAAATTCAGTGACAAAATCTGATGCATATCCTATTCCAAATATCAACACTTTACTTGAAAAACTCAACGGCAGCAATTTCTTTTCAGTAATTGACCTTAGACAAGCCTACCATCACATCCCGGTAGCACCAGAGGATATCGAGAAAACTGCTGTCATCACTCCATTTGGCCTTTTCGAATACCTTTACATGCCTTTTGGACTTAAGTGTGCTACACAGACATTTCAAAGATTCATAGACAACATACTTCGCGACGACTCTGCTTATTGTATGTCATATCTCGATGACATTATGGTATTCAGTCCAGATCTAGAATCTCATGCGAAACATCTACGAAATGTCCTCTCACGCTTATCCAACCACGGACTCAAGATCAACTGTGACAAGACGCAGATTGCAACTTCATCCGTCGACTTCTTAGGGCATCGTATCACGGCCCAAGGTATTCAACCGTTGCCGTCAAAGACGAATTCAATCAAGAATATCAAGTCACCAAGGACTTTGAGCGATTTGCAGAAAATCCTGGGAGTACTAAACTATTATCGCAAGTTCCTTCCAGGCCTTTCAAAACAACTTTATCCTTTGTGCAGGCACCTGCGGAACCGAAAAGGACTTAGCAAGAATTCCATCATTGCTTGGTCATCCGAAGACGAGGAATTACTTCGACTTGCCATCAACTCGTTAGCAAATGCCACAATGCTAACGCATCCAGATTTCGAAAAGCCATTTCTACTCACGACAGATGCTTCTGAATTCGCTATTGGAGCCACTTTGGAACAAGAGATCGACGGAGTTCGGAAGCCTATCAGTTTCTACTCGCGTACTCTCCAACCAGTAGAAACGAGGTACGACACTTTCGGCCGAGAACTTCTCGCCATCCACGACGCAGTGCGCCATTTTATCAGCATCATTGGCAGTAGCAGATTTGTTGTTTTCACAGATCATGCACCACTAGTTAGCGCACTTCGAAACGCAACTTCATCTATCGCCAAGTACCCTGCCAGAGTGGAAAGACAGCTTTCTCGTCTAAGCGAATGGCAATTTGACGTCTTTCACGTCAAGGGCAAACAGAACTTCATTGCAGATGCCCTGTCTAGGCCAGACGTCTCTCTACAACCACCTTCGCCGTCACCATTCACTGTCAACTCCGTGGCACTCAGTGAACCTGCACTAACGCCAACTCTCCTGCGAACTGAACAACGCGGTGACATTCACATTCAAAGATCAATAGCCCGTCACCCAACCAAGTTCATATGCCGTCTGTGGGAAGGCTTACCAATTGTTTACTTCACGGGTACGCAGCCCAACAAGCCAGTTCTGCCGACCAGCCTTCAGAGAAAGGTTTTCGATTCAATTCACTCAATTTCTCACCCAGGAAGCCAAGCGACTGTCCGACTTCTTACAGATCGTTTCTGGGGTCACAGACTTAGGCAGAATGTTAAACGATGGGTCTCAGAGTGTGCAATTTGTCAGAAAAACAAGATCACACGACACACTCGTTCTAAGTTGCAACATTTTCGGTCTACTTCTCGCCTAGCCATCGTCCACATCGACATAGTTCATCTGACAAAGGTTCAAGGTTTCAGCTACCTTCTAACTATGATCGATAGATTTACACGGTGGCCTGCGGCATTACCTCTTGGCACCATTTCTGCAGACGAAGTAACTAACGGTTTTATCTCTGCATGGATATCCAATTACGGTGTTCCCAATGAGGTCATCACGGACAGAGGCACTTGCTTCTCATCTGATCGTTTCAAAACCACCTTGCGGTACATGGGATGCATCTTACGCCAGACGACTGCCTACCATCCCCAAGCTAATGGCATGGTAGAGAGAATGCATAGGGAACTCAAAGCAGCTTTAGCATCCTCGTCCATTAATGGCAACTGGGTCGATGCACTACCTTTAGTTCTGCTGGCCATGCGTTCTCGTACTCAAGAATCCATTAAAACGTCTGCGTCACAACTCTTGTATGGCATGGATCTACGCCTGCCTAGTCAGCTCCCACGTCTACTACCGGCACAAGATGACCCACAAAACGAAGCTACCCGCCTTCGACTTCATTTCGGTAACATGTCCGAACAGCAGCCGAGACACACGCCTCGTCCAGTCTTCGTTCACCCACAGCTCCACAGCTGCAAGAGAGTACTCGTTCGCAACAATAATGCTGTTGCACCACTACAACCCAAGTATCGCGGTCCTTACCCGATTTTACTAAAACAGCCAAAATACTTCATCATTATGCAAGGCGCTACACCGACATCAGTAAGCATAGACAGGTTAAAACCGTTTATCGAACCACCTGATCCTGAGAGCGTTCAACCTTCTACACACGTCTCAGGCTCCGTCTGCCCACAATCTCAACCTGCTTTGTATAACGCGTAATTAATTTTTTTTAAACATTAACATTTAACTATAAAATTTTTTTAACCTTACGTTAATTTTTAGTATTTGTCTCACGTGGCATAACCAGCTGTTCTTAGCTAACAATTGTGTAGCATTTTTGAACAGTTCTTTGGTATTATGCCATCTCTGAGGCAATGTTCGTGTACATATTTTTATGCAATTACCTTTGATTTTAATGTATATATTTTTACATTATAATGTATTTCTCACACATGACATTACACTGCCTATTTTGGTATGACCAGCTACTTAGAGCTAACGCTTTCGTGTAGCAACACTAAGTAGTGATCAGCTTCATATCATGGTACAGGCCACTTTCAATGCATATCTCAACTTTATCTATTTCACAAAGACCACTCTACAAATGTCATGACTACAACGTCGAGCACTCTAGCTCCTTTGGTCGTATACAAACACATTGACAACGATCCAACCTGCTTAGGTTTTTAACTTAAACCTGGCAAATTCAGAGGCGATTTACCTCGAAATCTTCACGCTGCGGCTCCAAATACTTACACTGCTCTATTTTGCCTCACGTGCTATGACCGTCCACTAGAGCTAACAATTTGTGTAGCAATTCCTAGTGGTTACCTGGCATCATATCATTGTTGAAGCAACCAACAAGCATATTTAAGCCCAGCACTTATGGTTCATCATATTTTTGCTTAACTTGGTTCGAACTCTGTCATGCATTTCTTATCTAGCCTCGCAGAGAGGAATATTTTTTTCTTTTTTTTCAGAGAGGAAAGTGTTGTAACGACACAAATCAATCGCCGACATATTGCGTAAATTAAATTCAAATTTATTTACGTTGCACCAATGAGAAAAAAGCAAATTGCCGTTTAACCACGTCTAACCACGTTTAACCAATAGTATGCAAGTACACATATTGCATGCTATTTAAGCACGGTAATTTACCATGCAAGTCAGTTGTGGCATTTGCCTTCTACCTGCTTCACGCGTGTGCGTTCTGTCGGCTGTCAATACCTACTCATCTTGATGCGGGATACCGGAGAGACGAGCCAATTGAGTGCAGGACCTGCAGGACACCATACACAACGCGATCACAGCTCAACCACGGGAGCGAAAACTCAACCAGAGTCCACCCAAGGCTCTAGGACATCTTCAACTCTGAAGACTTCAAGCGAACGTATTACCCGGCCCTCTTAAGGGCCCCCATATCAGTAACTAATCTCTATTCAGAGCACCTTAACCGAGTTTGTAACGTCGTACGGCATTTACTTGAAGCCGGGGCGTTTACAATGGCTTGTTATTTGATTTCTTTAAACCCGAAACTACAAAAGAATATGGTACTAATTTATTTCCTTTTTAAAATAAATTAATACATGTTCTAAATCAATTTTATTCGAATACAATCAAATTTTCCGTATAATTATTGCACTTTTTATTTAAAGTAATTGGCTGTTAAAACATGCTTTAAAAGTTTGTTCGTTTCAATAAAAATTATTTTAGATTTTGGTTACTTGATTATAGTGGATATAATTGCGCAATAACAGATTGTTAGATAAATAATATGCCACCAAAAAGAAAATCAACTGGCACATCTAAGTCACCTGTAGCGAAGGTACCAAAGACCGAAGAAAAAACTGATCTGCAAAAGAAAATATCTGGTAACGCTTAATATTTCGTAAAGATTTGCCAGATCTGAGGAAGACATCCACGAAAAAAACTGTACATAAAGTTGATAGTAACTTCTCGGGTGGCACTTCTTGGGAAGTTTTTGAAGATTATGATTGTATGCTTAATCAGACAAATATTGGTGGAAATAATAATAAATTTTATGTCATTCAAGTTTTGAAGAACTCAACTGGTGATTACTGTACCTTTCAACGATGGGGGCGCGTTGTAATTTAAGAGTTATTTAAACTATAATTAGGGCGAAAGTGGACAATGCCAAACCGTGCATTCCGGCAAGAATGAAGAATCGGCAATTAAACAGTTTTGTTCGAAATTTTTGTCTAAAACGAAAAACAACTGGAAAAATCGCGATAAATTTGAATCATTTCCTGGAAAATATACTCTAATTGAGATGGCTGATGACGATGATAATGAATGTAGTGTGATTGCAAACGTTGTCATGGGTGATGTAAAATACAAACCGTCAAGACTCGATGAAAAAACTCAATGGTTAATTCAACGGTTATTTGACGAGAATATTTTTAACAATACGTTGAAATCTTTTGAAATAGGTATGGTGCAATATTTATTTTATGTTTAAAAAGGGGGAACAATGAACTATTGTGTTGACATTTTTTTCTCAATGTTTGAAATTACAATTTTTGATGGTCTTACATCCTAAATTTTAAAGGGGCACTATAATAATCGCAAATTTGCCTTCAAGGCAATAGATGCGCATTTGTCAGCAGCAAGGATCAGAATTAATAAGCATGACAGTCAGATTAGGGATATTTTCGACTTTATTGTGGAACATGTCTGATTATTTGTAAGGGGGACCAGTTTGGCCAGGCTGACAGATTTTTGTATAAACTTTATTTAATCAAGGTTTCAATTTTGATAGAAACACTAATCAAATTATATATATATATATATATATATATATATACATTTGTCAGTATAAACTAAGCATTGTTGTGGAGGCTCCAACCCTATTAATGAAAACCCCATAGATGCCAAGTCGGTTTCAGTCTTGATGCACCTAGTATTCTTGTCCACATCTATTAAGCTCATACCTACAATATCTCGAGCTACTTTGTTAGTTTCCTCGAGCTTAAGATTAGCTTTCATGTTGATCGAACTTAAATATATATTTCATAACTTTATATTAGGCAACGGAGTGTGTATTTCTTACGTAACAATACACCCGAATCGAATAATCTGGAAAGAAACAAGACGCGAAAAACAGAATTATTAAATTACCTGTTCCAGAACGTCCCAAATATGCTCGCTTCAAAACATAAAAAAATGATAGCAGATTTATATTGTGAGGATCAAGAATTTGTAAACACCCAGATATAGTAAACTACAAATGCAGCTTGCTAAAGCATGTCGCGCCAGGTCAGATACAGAATACCGAACTCAAATTACGCACAATTTAAGAGTTTATATACTGTAAAGTATTTATACAAAGTATGTTCTATAAATTAAACGAATTTCTCTTTAAATGATATTCGTTTCAATCAGCCACCGTGGTTTAAATTTATCAATAAATGTCACTAATTTTGGCGGAGGAAATATCTTCCTCTACATTGTATAATTTATGCAGGGCTACTCATCCAGTACACTGTTTTCGTTCCTATTCGGAATTCTTCAAATACTGTCCAGAATTTTGCCGCGGACAACACATGAAGAGATCTCAACATAGAGAGAACTGGTTTACTGAATGTATTAACTTTTCTACCATATGCCATGCTTAGTTTATATTGACCAATTTTTATAGAGTTGGATTGATGTTTATATCAAGATCGCAACCTTTATTTTAATAATTATTTTTACGGCCAGAGAAATCAGTGATCGTTTAATTCTGGATAACATTTTAAGAGATACCAATTAAAGAATTCTTCATATTTACTCTCCTTAATTACAGAGACTGTGCTTTTTCAATCTAAAATCTGATTCTGAAGATGAGAACGAAGAATAACTCAGCATATAAAATTATCAAAGGAAGTATTTAGATTAAACAATAATTGCTTTGCGCGGGTAGCGGTACCAATTCTTTAAATCAAGTTCGCGAGCTTGAAGTAAACCAATCCCGTTGTATTTAACCAGTCGTCGAACAACATAGCAAAACTACCGCCAGTCGCAACGCACTGACGCGTTTCGAACTTCCATGATCATCATCAGAGTACGAAGGCAAACTGACTAGCACGTACAAAGTATGCAAGACTACTAGAGGTGAGAGCCGCATATCTAATTTTGCTTTCCATATATATATATATATATATATATATATATATATAATGCGGTTTGATCCGCGCTAGTCAGTTTGCCGTCGTGCTCTGATGATGATCATGGAAGATCGAAACGCGTCAGTGCGTTGCGGCTGGCGGTAGGTTTGTTATGTTGTTCGACGACTGGTTAAATACAATGGGATTGGTGTTTACTTCAAGCTCGCAAACTTGATTTAAAGAAGTATTTAGATACCGGTACTTCTGGAAGACAGGCTTCCGAGAGTATATCCTTTGTTAATCTCGTTATTTAGTGTCAAGTGACTTCTCACGACTAATTCCGCGTGACCTTTTTCACAATTTCAGTACAGCCGAGAACCGAGGACAACCCTTAAATGAAATTGCTCCTGCTTTTTCTTCAACTGTGAATAGTAAGAAAGTTAAATACTCTTGTGTGGTTCAGGGTTTCTTTATCTAATGTCATAACGGCACTCATCACTAGTTCTAAAACGTTTGCCGATGCGTTTCTTACTGGAAAAACTAATTCTTATCTCTCATTTAATTGCGTATTAGTCCAGGAAATCTATAAAGTCGACTATTTTTAACTTGCCTTCCGATTCTTTGTTGATACGCCGTTCTTATTTATTTAAATATTTGGGAATCCATTTTCGTATATATTTATCATTCCACAACTCATCACACCAAATACAGGCAAGATATTAATTATTCTTTCATATTTATTTGTTATAGTGTACTGTCGATTGATGGGGGTAACCTTAATTAGAAATCAAAACATATTGATAAAAATATGAATCGGAAAGGAAATAACCTTGTGAGTATAAACAAGGATTGGGTAATTATGCAACACCTAGTCGTGCACAGATTCAATTATTTTAAGCAATATACGGTAGCGAAAAGTTTCCCTTGCAAATAATAACGGAATAATTGCATGTTTGTCAAAACATGGATCAGGCAACGTACGTTATTCCTTGTATCTCTACTTGCATATAATTAATAAATGAACTGTGCCCTATATAGCTATATTTTAACTATTAAATAGTACCGTTTGTAAATGGTGAGCCTTTATGTTTGATAATATATAATTTCTCAATTATTACCAATTTTGTTTAGTTCTGCATCTGATTTCATACTCACATAAAGTTATATACCCTAAAGCACTTATTACCTATTGGAAGCATATGCATCCATGGCTACCAGGACCAATTGTGTATTCCTTTTGATCGTAGCCCGTTTTTGGCACCGTTAATTGTTTTATAAAGCACAGTAAGCTCTGTATGTGCATGCTATACCGTAAATAAGATTAAACTTGGTCATATATGATCATGCTATATTTATCATGAACAATTGTTCTATCTCATTGAGTTATTAGTTTGTACTTGTTACCTAATCACCAGTAGGAGCTTACATTACATTTTACATTACTTGGCATACTACGTAGCTAACAGACGCGACCTGAATGAGTCAACGAGAGCATTTAATTTTTTCATGTCGAATTTATCAAGTCCTTATGATTCTATGAGAAGTACGTGCTACTAGATATCATATGCTTAATAAATAAATACAATTATCTTACATCTTTGAAACCACAGTGGACTGATAATCAGCATTGAGTTTGGGGCATACGGATAAAACCTTTCATAGATTTTTATATGATAACTTCTAAATAAGAAAGCAATCGTTTATGTCCTTTGCTGGAAATGCATTGGTAGCCTTTTACCATTAAACATTAGACTACAATGCTGTTCCATATGATAACATTGCATTTTATTAACGACTTAAATTATCTCATTTATCTGTTAAATTACCGAAAACCACCTCAATATTTTGAACTATCTATTATTTCATCATTAAAAATGATGCAATTTTACTTCTCTGTTGTCATGTTTAATTCTTGTGTTTTCTAATAATTTTGCTCAGACATTAATAAGATGCCTTTGGGTAAACTGAGCAATGCTCAGGTGGCAAAGGCGTTCCTTGCTCTTGAAAAAATAGAAGCAGAACTGGAGAAAAGTGCTAGCAATTCGTTAGATGTGCTTTCATCCGAGTTCTACACTGTTATGCCACACTCGTTTGGTCGTACACGACCGCCTGTAATCAATACGAAACAGCTACTTCATTCCAAGTTCGACATGCTCAATGTACTAGCCGACATAGCCCTAGCGCGTAGTCTTCAGAATAATGCGACGGCTACGGCTGCCGACAATACGTGCTTGCTACCGAACAAGATTGACTCCGATTACGATTCACTAGACTGCGGTCTAGAGCTGTTATCGAATAAAAGCGATCCTGAGCTGAAAATGGTGCAAAACTACTTCGCTAATACAAAACGTTCAGGCACACTGCATAATGTTTGGCGTGTCACCCGAAATGGAGAAGTAAGCTAAACTTCATAACAATTTTTACATTTTATATAACATAAATGAATCATATTTACGATTAATATGTAATAATGTCATCAAATGTGTTCCGGTTTTCGGTTCCTGTTTTATGAAATCTTAGATTGAATCGTGTTATATGTGCACCTCAAATCTTCCAGTATAACAGCTTTTCTATTTGATTGTGCCTATACATAAATATATTTTACACGAAATTTTTTATTTGATCTATTACTTTCAATTCATCCTATGCTGGCTTATTTGGTTACACCGTCTTATTTTTATCTTTAATTTTCGCATGACTAATCTAAGCTTTGTTTGTCTTAAAGTTCGATGTGAATTTTCTTTCTCCATGTGTTAAGTATTTTAAAACTATGTTATTTCACTTTCAGGCCTTCATTTTTAAGGGACATATAAAATTCGCTATTTTCTTACTTTGCGCTCTTGAATCGGTGCTGCTTTCCAACGACGTTTATGACAGAATATTGAAACTTGTAAGGCTCTATGTGCATAATATTTTTTTAAAGATTATTGCTTCCCTTGGCCTGTCTTTCCGACTGGATTTTAATATTGCCTAAAACTTATCTACGCTAGTATTATTTCATTGTCGAAATGCGCAGCTATAAAGCGTAATACATTTTACATCGAGTTGTTGCAATCATTTCACTTTCGGACTTCTTTACCACATGTCAGCTTTACGACCTTCGTGGACAAATTTTTGCAGATATTCTTCGCTGCCAAATACATATCTTATAACTGTTTTAATTTTAAGTTTTTTTTCCTATAGAGTTAGATTATTTATTTGAAGTCAAACAACATGATCAATAAAACATAATGTGCATATGATAATACATACACCAGGAAAGATTTTACATAGGACAATTCTATACTATTAATTATTTATTATGATAATGAGATACAACAGAACTTTATATTCAAATAATGAAGTACAATATAGTATGAATAAATGAATCACTCTACCAATTTATACAATAATTGATAGTTATTAATAATTATAATGATAATAATTCGTTTTACAACAAGGTCCATCGTGCCCGATTATTGGAAAAATCAAAGTACAATTTAAATGCAGAATTATGTATGAGGAAGTGAAAAATATGACTAACCATAGCTTATTAAAAGATTAGCTAAGATACCGATTTAGTGTATGGAGCTTTCAATAGAATAAAACATTAAATGTAAATCTTTCCATAAGATGTTACAAACCACCGTTAATCTTGATTAAATTAAGTTGATGAAAACTGAGGTTAGTTATATAGGTTGGTGTAATCTATAAATTACATGACTATATTATCATCTAAATATGATAGGTCAATTGACTTTATAATAGTGTTTACTCGTTACCCCTTGTAAATAATGTAAACTAAGATGTATAGATTGAAATTTAGATATAGTAATATATCTAAATAGGGTCATTTGAATGTATAGATAGGCATCTGTAACTGTTAAAAGAGAACTAAAATTTGTTAATAGTAAGTTATATTAACGTTTGTAAGGTAATGAGGGGCCAACGAGGAAAGTTACTTGTTTTGTTTTTTTATTGTGCCTTCTGTGTTACCATTTGTGTGACTAAAAATGTGTTTTGCGGATGAAAAGCATAGCCGAAACGTCATCATAACCCGAAGAAGCTTTAAAAACTTGAAAGACAAACAAATTTGTCACCGTTACCCTAGTCTTTCATTTACTCATGAAGACATATTTCCATAATCAAACCTCTGAATGTCAAATTGATTACATGTTTTACAAATTTCAGCACATAGCCCTTCAAAAAGCATCTTAAAGAAAGGTTTTTCTCTGAGACAGTTTAGGCAATAGATTGTAAATTTTACTAATTTGCGGAAACGAAAATAGTTTTCCAGACTCAGTTCCTGCTCCATGAAGTTTCCTTATTTGGATCATATAAATATCCGTCTAGTGATTCAAGTGGAATAATTTTATTCAGTAGCACACGCTCCTAAACCATAATTTTTGCAGCGAAAGAAATTGTAGTCTACTAGCATATATGACGCCGAGATGGGACACATATTTTTCACATCTTTTCATCGTACCGCTTCTGTCATCTTTTATTTGAATCTGAGTAGCGACTGCGTATTCCCTAATAGACTTAATTCAAATGAAATAATTTTTTAGTTGCATATCATTTGATAATATGTGTCTCTTTATTAACATCACCCTTTTCTTAGCACAGCCAACAATTCTTCGAATGTGTTTCTCGGATAGAGCTATACACGGAACGGTTGGGCCTAAATCATCGATTTCATGCCGAAGTTTCATATATAAAACGTAATTAATAACAGCATAATGAAAAAAAGATGGTTAAATTCTGCCCTTTTACAGATTTTTAACGCTTTTGCTTTTTTACTATTAATCCTCAATCATAGTGTTATTAAGTGCCTATTCAGATCATACATATCTAGCGTGATATTATTTGTAGAGAAATCAATATCTTTTATAAATTGAGAAGATGATTTTTATGTCAGCTGCATAATTTGCATATTCGATCATTAAGACACTTAGGTTGAAAGTATGTATTAGGTGTTGCGAACCTAGTAACAAATTAGTTCAGTGGTATCGGTTACTGACACAATAGCCATAATGTTAGTATCCTTTACAGTCTCGGTATATATATTATTTAGATTGAATAAGCGTTGAAGTCGCATTGTCATGCCTTTTTATGATGTTAGCTTCACTACTTCAGGTTTACACATTCGTCTGGGAGATTGTACTGTCATATTATTTCACATTCCTTACCCAAATATATAGTGGGTAAAGGGCGTAATACCAGCTCCTACTGATGAGTCTCCAGTAAGCACGAAACGAATGTGCATGAGATTATACTTTCCATTCATGCTGTCTTTGGTTTATCTTTCTGGTCACAACTGAACTAATTTGTTACTATGTTCGCAACACCTAATACATACTTGCATATATATATATTAGTTCTCCGCAACAACCAGTATATAACTTAGGCTGAAAATTCTAATGTATGGTTTCATTAGAATTGATCCCCAGCTTGATCCTTGGGAAACTTTTGTTTTTATTTTTAGTTATCTGATTAATCATGCTTCTGTTATATAAATACTAAATAAGTAATCTAAAGATAGTTGGATCAATATTCAATGAGCTAATCGCCTCTATATTAGCATTTATAGATATAGAATCAAAGGCTTTTTAGAGATACTCATCTCATCCAGCGTTATAGCATACTTCCACCTGGATAGAATGTGCCTAATTATTGCTCTATTTTTCGTAAAACCAAGCTGGCATGAACCAAATTCTGCCAGAGAAGTATATTCCAAATGATCTAATATTACTCGTTCAATTATATTAAAATGTGAGGGAATGGCTGAGATTAACTTACAATCATTGGCGTTATTTGTACTGTTAACTTTAAGCAACGGATTAATGACTATTAGTAGAATACTATGCCAAATTGTATTTTGTTAAAAAACAGCGAATTCAAAAAGTTAGAGGAAATTGAAGTAAGTTATCAAACGCTATACAAAGTTGATATTTTTCTCTTTGGATTTTATTTTTAACATTACTTTTATAAGAATGTTATATTCAATAATAATATGTGATTCCTTGTTATCCAAAATATCAAAAAGCTCAATCATGTGGCTTTCGTTCTGTGCGCTACAAATTATATTGTCAAAAAATTCCTCCAATTCTTTTTATCTAATGGTAGTATCAGTTTTACATTCTCCTTGTATTTACTTTATGCATTCTGAAGTTTGTATCGTAACTTAGGCTTGCATTTAATCTTAGTCAATATAATCTTTTCTTGTCATTGACAGATAGTCAATAATGTTGCATTAATTTTATTTGCAATCAAATATTATCTCTTTTTTTAAATACTGTTAACTAAACTACATCTTTTTCCATTTAAGAATATTCTGTTTATGGCCCAGTTCATTTAAATAATTGGCATCCTCGTAGCCATATTAATGGACATGTTCTAGGTATTCGAATCCTCTATTTGGTTCATTTATAGCTTGCATTAGACCATGGATAGAGAATAGTTTGATTATTTCACAGTAACGAAGTCTCTTAAGATCTCCTTCCATGCCCATCCAAAAGCGGTTGGAAGGTGAAAGCAAAACGAATGTAGTCGGTTAAACTTGCTTACGGAAGTGAATGAACCACCGTTAGGATCAAATAGCCTATCTGTATAAATAAAAAATTAATAAGAGCGTTTTCACTACTGGTGTGTAACATGATGATAACATCGCCAACTTGTTTGTTTGGCGAACTGCCTTCATGAAATAAGGAATAAATTGGCATGGTCCTCGGTGTCAGTATTGTATTATTTTTCGGCCAAAATTATAAAATCAAAATTAGTGGTCAATACAACATCACACAGCTTCGTAACACTTCTAATATTCACATAAATCAATGAAAAGTTGTTACTAGACTTACCTACGGACACACCCACATTTTGTTCTTTTTTATCAATGTGATTGCTTTTTTTCACAGATCGCTTGTTTGGTTTCGTGACCAAGCATCTCGGCGCCCCACTTTATAACATATTTAATAGTGACTTGGTCACTGATGCACACTTTTTTGCAGACACCGCTGTATCCATTGTTCTTTATCCACTGGTCACCTCCGACGTTGTTTGAGTCGACATTTTAGCGCTTTTTTGTTGCTAATTAGGAGCGTTTTATTACTTCCTATAAACACCTTGTGATAGGCAGTACGTTCGCCCTTCTTGTTAATTATTTCTAACTGCGTGTTTACTGATCGCTTTGATAATTTTTCAACCACTGGCCTCGGACCGTCAGGTTTCTTCCAACACAGCAACATTGTATAATTTCAGGCTCAGTTTTACCCCTCTGAGGCAGCCTATAAATCAATTTTCTTGCTTAAGAAATTGCAAGCGCTAATTATATCTAGTATGTATGGTTAAAAATTAATAAAATTATCTATTAACGTTTCTTTCTATTTATTATCTCTTGGTAAAGTTATAGTTCAGCAATGGCAGTAACGTATTTTTAAATTTGTTTGAAACCATAACATGTCATCATAAGTAAAAGCCACATATAAATTACGTGTTTTGTGTAAAACAAATTAAATACATGCGTGCACATGCATGCAGATAGAAAGTTTATGTTCTC